>LUCM01011113.1:0-185796 GCA_008360955.1 Fasciolopsis buskii | reverse complement strand
AAAGGATTCTGGGGGTACTTGGGTGAGCGATACTGCACGACTGTCCACATCGCAGAAGGGGTTTTTCTTTGGGGACTAACCGATGTACACGACTCAAGAGACTAGTCCTTAAAGTGATGAGTAGGGCATTAACCCAGCACCAGACCTCTGAGGAGCAGGATATTTATCGTGACCTATCGCGCTCAAGAAATGGGCATGATTATTTTGTGCGACAAATGGCGCAGTATGGAATTTGCTTTTACAGTTCGTTGGAATGATGGACAAACACTGCTTGGGATTCCGGTCTCCAACCAAGAGAACGATTGCGGTTTACAACCAAGTCCTTCAGTTCTAAGCCGAAACGCACAGGACAATCGAAAAACCTCGGGTTAAAACAGTATGCAAATGTATTATCTAGGTGCTAATGTTCCGCTGTCTAGGAACTTGTGTTACGGTAGCATTATTCGCTTTTAGGTCGCTCAAATAACGTCCCTGAGTATGCTTACATTTTAGATATAAATGATCTGCGAGTGTCGTCGTAGGTGACCCTCCTTGAAAGAAACAGAAGCCATTCAGAGGGACAGTCAACAAATAAACCTGCGTTTGGTACTCGAAATAGAAATCGCGTTCTTCTCTTATTAGATGGAGTGGGAAAATGATTTAATTCCACCCAGATGCACGCAGAGTATGCCTGATTTATTTGGACGAAATTCGAGAAAATTGCGCCGCCTGGGGTTATCGTTTTTGAAGGCACCCACCGAGAAACTCTTACTACACAAAGTAAGACTGGGGAAGTTAGACGAGAATTCAGCCTACATTTTATAGTTTCTTCGATGAGTGAATCCGAAGGATAACTGGTGTCCCCTGTACTGTCCTTCGTGCGATGTGAAAACTCACAAGTACATGGCACAAAATATGTCCGTTTATTCAGGTGTCAAATTATTGTTGGTCTTGCTACATATACTCGCCGTTCGTCATTGCGTCTCTAGTCATGTAATTTGGAAAGCTACCGTCACATGCAGGTGAATCATATTATGAGTCGATCGACTGCCTTACTGTCGGATAGTTAGCACCTACAACGATTTCGCGTTGGCTCTCAGGGAATGTGCGCTACTGGCTTTGGCAAGCGAAATGATTCCGTGTATCTTTGGCTGAAGGACGAATGAAAATGATTAGCTTGAAGGGAACCGATATCAGATAGACTAACGAATTGCAAGAATGGGAATATTCGCGCACATCGTGGGTAGAATACCGAAGGCTAGCGAAGGTCTGTGGGTCCAAGACGTTGATTGCATATCTTAAGGGGGCAATAGATGAAAGAAACCCTTCAGAAGGGAAGATAGCTTTAAAGAATCAATAAATCAAACCACAAATGTCCGGAGATAATGATGCACTTCGCAGTACGCACAAATCGTCGCGTTAGATCCGGTGAAGTATCTCTTCCTTGGCGCCATATCCGCTAGAACCCACTATACGGAGAGCGAACCGGGAATCGTGACCACGAAATTTGGAGGGATACGGAACTACACAAAATCCCAATAAGTTGGATGTGCTAACGAGCCAAGTGATGAGGAACTTCCCAAATTTCTGGTTTGCAAAACGCTAAGATCGAAGCCAGTAATATTCGATGACCTATTGATAAGCAGAATGTCAAGGGGAATCAAGGTTGTCGTTGTCAGGAAAGTAAAAGAACAAACTTACATGTGCATCCTGAGTTCTTCGCAGTGGATTTCGCTACGTTTCTTGTGACCACAGTTTGCACATGATTCGCGTACCTAAGAAGGGTGCATCTATTTTAGCATCCTGTGTACACCGATCCTGAATGCGTCGAGCATGACAGACAGATCGACTGCACGCGACGTTTTATCCAGGAATGCAACCCGACGAGACGTTACAACACAACGATCTACGTTAAAACACATTTTTGCAGCATCAAAACTCCTCTTTCAATCAACTGTTCGGGTCAACGCAACCCCCGGGTGTGGAATAAACAGCAAAAACACCAAAAACCTGGTGAAAAAGTTGCTTAGGAGGCCTTAGGAAATACAGATTGCCCGGGATCCATGGTACTCAATTACAGCACATTCGGAGGACAAAAACTACACCTAAAAGGTTTTCAGGAACGCCCTTTGTTTACATCTCCAGAAAAAAGTCTTGTGAATTTAAAAAGCATTTAGTACACCAAGAAACTTAATAAAAGAACTTATGGAGGAATAGTTACTTACCATCTGCAAACGGGTCAACTCTGGCAGGAGAAATCATAGCCAAGAGCCTCCGCGACCTATATTCATCTTCCCGATCCGCAATAGTCGGTCGCCTTAGTTCTCCTGTGGTTTGAGAGTTTATAAAATTAAAAAGAAGGCCCTTACCACCATCAGTAGCCATTTCGCAGGGAAGGTAACAGACACCAACTTTTGGCGCCGAAGTCAGATTAAAACAACCTCTCGCAAGGAAAAATTTCGGACATCCTGAATACCCAACAAAATAACTTGGGATGTTATCTTAGTGGTGGATAAAAGAGCACCCAGCACCTCCGGAAATATAGTGGCAAGCTTCATCGTGACTCCCCCAACCAGTATAAATATCAAAGCCTTTCCGCCTGTTCTCTGTGTGCTCCCTGTGTGCCAAATGCACCTTAGTTACGTTAAAGAACTTCATGATCGTGGTATTTTTCTCAAGGGCCGTACCACATGTACCAACCTGAATAAGATTTAAAGTCGTGGGGCTCTCGTATTTCAAATGTACGGATTGTTCACTTTCATACTGGGACAGTGCACCAAACGGCAAATCTGGCCGCTTCAGAAGTGGCACAGGGCATTTTACGAGAGCTGAACAATTCCTAAATGGATTGATAATGCCATGGAACGAAGCAGAGAGACATGTTGTTGTCTTTGTTTTGTATGGATCAGTTTTAAGAACCGACGATGTCTGCTGGGTGGAGGTTTTACCAAAGTTGTAACCGTATCCATTTTGTGCATGAATGCGTCAACTGAAGAATCCGACGTATCTGGTACGTTGACTTTTGCAGGAATGCTGGCGGCTTTGGAGGTTGCGGACATCCAGTGACAAAAACCCGATTTAGTAATTGGGTGGCTAGAAGCCTGTCCAGTTTACTGTGAATTGAACTCAGCAATCTGGTGACTGCTCGTTTCCACCTCGTATGGTTATGCTTACCAAGCACAAAACTGAAGTGGAGTCAACGAAGGTTCTAGGATTATCTCGTTGGTATCTACCCTTATTTGGCATCCGCAACTGACAAATCCACTTTGGGGGATTTTGTTGAATGAAGCAGAAACATAGTACATTGTTACTCCTATACAGTGCGAGGTATCATTTCCGTTTTGGTTCACTTGACACAGGATGAACGACTGCGAAGCCTAAAAACCCCGAAAATGCCTCCAGAGTTCATCATAAATCGACAAACATTGCTGCTCATGTTGTTGTAACTGCAACGACGAGTGATCGCGGAATCCCAACATTCCGCGTAGGTGATTGGGTGGAATGGATTCCACTGACCGGAATATTTCCACCCTTATATATAGATCCGTGAATTGTAAGTGCAATTTGAGTTTGTTTCCGTTCCGCTTTTTTCTTCTCGCCTACTTACTTCACGTAGCTTGGGTCAAAGCCGAATAAGTACTAGTAACTTCATCTGCATCTTCACGAGAATGACGAAGCTCCGTATATGCATGAGGAATCCAAAGATTAGAGCTAACTCCTCAGTGCCCTTGATGTCAAGGCGTTGACTCAGATTCCGAAGTCAGCTCGGTTCCTTCTAAAGACAAATCTTCAAATGAGTGTCAAAAGCCCAACCAACGTCCTGCAACAATTACACCATGCTCATCTACAAAAGGGTTTTAGGAACGTTAAATTTCGGTCACCTTGCAGGATTTCCTATGCCGCGGAGTTCCCGATCACGATATTGCTTTTCCGCACGACAGTGAGATTTTAATAGGTCTCAGGTTTCGAGTTCTGGTCGATCTTGTTATGGAACTATCCACAAATGACATTTCCTATAAATGTACCGGTCTACGATTATTGGTCGAAGTCCAGGACCTCTTACCGCGGTTTCCTAGTCCGTTGAACATCCTGCTAGTCGTTATCAGTTGCCTCAGACATCACATTAGAACCGCAGGTCCGCTAGTCTGTGCTGAACCTCATCGAATCACGCCATACATGCTGAAACTTGTGCGATCAGAGGTTGAGCGCTCTTCAGAACAACGCTTCTTACTTTAAGCTGCAAGTCACCTTTTGCAGTTCACCGATAAATCGTCTCAATGTCCCACTACTGTTGGATCGATTCCGAACGCCCCACAACATTAACGTCACCCGCGAAATTAAACCGAAGACTCGCGTCGAGGCGTACACGTACATAAGAAGTAATATCGGACAGTCACACCTGAGGAGCTCCAATGGTCATATTGGTTTTGCAAGACCTGGTAACGTCCACCTTTAAGTTAAGTGGGCGCTCTGATAAATACGCGTTTAACCATTCCACTAACCTCGACGAGACTTTTGATTACTGGGGTTTGTGAAATGGCAACCTTTTGTTGGCGCTGTCAACTGCCCTCCAACAGTCTAGATAGCGCACTTGCATCTCCTCTTCTTGAACCAGCCTCACCGTTGCCCCATATAAGAGGTATGGTAGATCACCAACGGGCTATCTCCCATTTCTAAAATCTCACTGGTCAAAGACAACTAGTCCGATTTTTGCAGGTGTTTCACTAGTGGTGCTGTATTGTACCTGGTATCTAAGTCCGTCCGAAGATCTCGAGGCCCGAGACTCTGCGGCCCCCGCAGGGAGTTTTTCACTCATCTACCATTGTAGTTTTAGATACTTGCTCGGCAATTATTAGTTGCTAACGGAACGTTTTCGGTTCCATCCCGCTCTCTTCGGTTCGTTGGTTGAGGCCATCAGGGAACGGGTAGAGGGACTCTGAAAAGAATATCTGTCACATTCAATTGCCTCATTCTCCCTTACATTTCTCTTGTGTAGTTCTTCAGTATCTGCATCTAAAATTGTGACACGAAGTCCTTTCACTTTCAATTCTCAAAAGATATGAATCACCAGAGCGCAATAAAAGGTTTTAAACTACTTTGGCATCTGAAGAAAACGACGAACCCACAAAATCGGGAAGAAATTTTGGAGCGCATTCAGAATTAACGCTTGTGCGCACAGAATGGGAGGAACCCTGGTTAGCGGCATCTGATGTGTGTTCAAACTTCACAATTACATGTATGTGTGGTTCCAACTGTTTGAATGTCTGCGTTGACTACAGTTATACCGGACTGTTCAAGCGTAGTGCACGAAACCCCTTCATGACTCTCTTCCCCAACAGATTCATCATTTGTCCTGAATCCGAGGTAGAATTGAAAACTCAAACTGGTAGTGCCGAGGCAGAATCTGCGATGGTCATGTCTGCTACTAGATCGTCCGGGCTCTCATTCTCTTTCTGGTTATCATCTAAGTCGACTTTCTTCTTCATGGGCCACCTGAAGGGGATGTTGTCGAAATGTCTTTGAAGGGAAAGGCGTTTGTTTTGCTCAGCTATTTTAATCATAGGCCTGCTTAACTACCCCACCAGGAGTCCTCGAATCGGATGACATTCGACCCTGAAGAGTTACACAACGTCGCCTGGATCGAGATGTCAGATTCTGGATAGATTTTTTCCGAGATTGAATAGTTTGAAAGGCTCTATGGCTTAGGGTGGCTGTGTCACAATGGGGAAACCTACTCGGACATTTACCACGCGAGCTTCTCGGCCCTGAAATTGGAAGACCCTAGAGCGCGCTCCACCAGTCATGCCAACTTCTCCGCTGCCTCGTTCGCACACTGGCTGCATGCCTTACTCTTCCCGGTGTGCGAAAAATGGAAGTGTTTCCGGTTCACACCTGATGGCCGTCCCTCGCTAGTGGCCGATATGACCAGAAGGCAGAAAAATCCTTTTAGCTTGCTTATCATGACGCATAATGAGAGTGTCCCTCCAAAGTCGATCCAGTTTCCACCTTGGATGCGTCTGTGAGCAATGTGGATTGTGTGGTGCAAACAAAAGCAATGGAATGCACCGACAATTTGTTTAATCAAATAAGGCTTATTCCAGTCACTCAGTCTACACTCTATTGTTTACTGAGCTAATAACAGCGGTTATCCACCGGTTTTACAGTTTGGAATGGATCCTCGATATGCTGCATGCATCCCTTACAGAAAATAGTTGAGCCTTCTAAAAGTGCCTGCTGAATGGAAACCACTGACATTTAACACTACACGGCACGCTCAACTACCGTGTAAGTTTCTTAGTCTGTTTATGTGAACTTTTACTAGATGCCCTGCGTTGTTTGTGTCCTGGGTCTTGATGGTGAGGCCAAGCTATTCGATTGCACGAAAACTTAAAAATTGCGTCATCGTTTGAAACGCGCGATGGTCCTCAATGAAAGTTTTCCGGGCGCAGCAGTGCAGTTATTCGAAATAGGCGGAACGATTTGCTTGCTACCGCGCAGGCCGTAGCCCCGGGGTATTGTTTCCCGCGATCACTTTTTCTAGCTCCACGGTGGCAAGCAGTTTGAAAGGAGGCATTTCAAGTGATTTTGCTATGTATGGTTTACTTGGCTTCTACCAATCTGAAAGCCTACGTTGGCTGTCAGAGTGTAAAACTTAGGCAATTGTTGAACAACCATTGTTAACAATTAACGTTGTACGGTGAATGTTCTTTGCAGTTTTCTGGGGTCTGTTAGGTCAATAAAGTTGGTAGTTGTTTTGCACGGCAATTTCTTTATCCACTGGTATTGGTTTGGAGCAGAACTTCTGTAAAATGTGAGCGTACTTACGGGGGTGTGGCAACCGGCCTGTTACACTCAGTTGAAATCGAATGGTGTCCTCGGAGTGATGTTACACATCGTTTTGTTACCAACTGCTTGACTCAATCGATCCATCCACAGGAATATTGCTGCATAGTTCCCGGTCCCTAAACGACTGAGACCGACTTCCAAATACTTACATGCATTCGACGGGGTTCACAGATTCGCACGGGGGCCCGTGGTAAGCAAAACTGAATGGACCAAAGCCAGGAAATTGTGTTCTTTCGTGAAAGTGTCCCCAGATATGATTGAAAAAGACAAGATTGTGTCAGAGTGTGTGGAAAAGGTTCAAAAAGCAGCCCTTGGGATGATCCACACCTGCGAACTATAGGGAACGTTGCTGTTCCTTGAGCCAGAACCACTTAGGTTCCTTCGTTTTACTCAAACATGGCCTTTCTCTGCTGTCTGCTTTGTATCTGATTCTTTTCAATCGCTCACCAGAAATTCTTTCCCGACACCACTTACTCACTCCTTCTTGGACATCGAACTTTGTGTTATCTTTTTTTCAGTAACTTCAGATCCTCCCCGCATTTTCCGCCCCAAGTATTCAGCTTTGGGACAGGCTTCCATTATTGATCCCCGGGTAGACTTGCGGGGGTCAGTTTGGATCTGCTTTAAATATATATCCATCAGTGCCCACGGACACCAGTTTGGCCAGCGTCTATCTATCGAAGACAAGGCATATGAACGTTGTTTTGACCTCCGAAAGAAGGTTTTTGTCATTTCGTTCCGCGTGGCTCTGGATTCACATGAACAACTGTCGCGGAAGATTACATTTTTCAACATCGCATCCACTACAATTCCCACAATGGCTCAGCTTATTTTACAAATTCTTACATTAATTTATGGATTGTGCCTCTGCCAGAATACAACTTATTTCCATATTTTATACCAGATTCTAAAGTCCCGTTGCGGTGTCACCATTTCTTATCCCACTCCCATGCCGTGAAGTAAGTTACCAAACGGAGATGAAAGCAGGGCACCCAAAAGCTGGATCAGTTTAAACTCGTGTTGACCTGAATGAGGCCATTTTCATCTCAGTCGGAGGTACTCAAAGTCATTCATCTTGCAAACAATATGGAAGCCACTTTACAATGTCAAATACGAAATCGCCCTAGGGTGACTGGCGCAGCTAGAGCCGACATTTTTGTCTATGCTCACCTTTGATGGACCTGCATGGCTGGCAGAAAACATCTTCCGACTCCACCGCAAAAGCGGTGATTTTCAGATTGCGTGCCCCGCTGCATGCCCAGTCCACTCGGGCTTTTCCTGAAGAAATGCATCTCATGCACTGCAGCGTATTCTTATCTAAAACTTGAACCGGCATGCGTCAAAACCCGTCCTTCAACCAAGCATTTCTTCCTCTGCCTTTCTGCAACCTCCTGTGACAAACAAAATAACTCTAACGTGCAAAACAGTACACGCATTCTATGAAGAACACTTTCTATCCCTCCCAATAACCACATGAGTCCATACTTCGCCACAAGCTACTTTACAATTCAAAATACTTTCGACCACTTCACTGTTTCGCTTTTGGTGCTGTTATATCTCAAACCCCCATGGGACTATATAAGTCCATGAGCAATGTCTGTTCGAAGGGATTCCATAAGAAATCCAACAAGACGACTCCGTAACAGTTCCTGCTGAGGTTTCTAATCGCTCTCTTCTCCAGATATCTTCGTGACAGTCCACTACAAAATTCACGTTTATGGAAGCACAACCCACCCACGGCAATTTCACTATCGACTGATGATCCACTGATTGACCTGCTTCCTACGTCGCCCTTAAAATAAAAACTCTTGTGATGAATTTTCACTCTCGTCTTATTCACCAGCAAATTTGCCATGTCTCAACTGTAAATCTCACTGATAGGCCAAACTCTATCACCGAAGCATATTTTGCAGCCATCAGCCCATCAAAAGGTTTTGTAACCCCTGCAAATTTCGCTTCACTCTTGATTATCAATCTTCTGTCATTGTGGTTAGTAAAATTTTTATTGATATAGCTTTTCACTTTTACGTGATCTTTAGGCCAGGTGTGAGTCTCTGGTCGCCCAGGCAATTTGTCTCCGAAACAGTTTATTGTTTGGCGATGTTATCTACTGTCCTCACTGCGACTCTTTGACACCTTGATGAATAATGCGTAATCAGTTAGCCGCATAGGCAACAAACGCAAAAACGCACTAACCATATAGTAAACAGCAATGGATGAGTCTTCCCGCTCCACCTACTGGGAAGGTATTGGAAAGTACACTTTTAATCTCTCACCAAAGTTGAACCCAAAGACCGCCAAAGATAGCATAGCCGTGTTATAGTTGCAGTTCCTATGGGCGGCACCCTAGACTTATAGAATAACAGAACTCCGCACGCCGTTTTGTTAGCAGTCCTTCTCCATGGGTAAGCCACTACACCAAATACGTTCACTGCCGATAAGCAGAACATAAGCAGCTCGGTCAAACCAGCATATCCCTGTTGCCATAGCACGCTGCATGATACACTAAAGATCCCAACATTCCTCATGACTTCGACCCAGCTATCCAAAGAAGAAACTTTTTGCTGGATTGGGGGCAACAATAATGCAGGCGATATTCCCCTTATCCAACGCACCTCCCAGTACATCTCACAGCCATCCACATGTAGATACAATCACTGTCCCTGGGTGTTCCATATCCGAAGCTTCATAAATTTCCTCCAGCTAGTTTGAGACTATCTTGACAGTCTTCCTCCGCCTTAAGCATTTTTTGGCCGTTTATGTTGTCATATATGTGTCCTATCCACTTTGCACGACGTTCCGCCTGGTTTTCACTCTTTCCATCCAACTATCGTATTGCCATTGGTTCGCATCTCCTCAGCTCAACGTTCCCGTCCATTACGTAACGCTATTGATGTTTGGGGACTCCGGTCATATCTCGACTTTCGCCGTTGAGCTTCGGCCATGTCTTGCGCCCGCACTTAAACATGAAATGACTCGTAGTCCGCTGCTCGCAAGCAGTCCCAGGAAATTCTGCATGGTCTTCAAAAATTAGTTTTCTAGTTTTTCGCCTCTCACTGGCATACTTGTACTTTCCCCATTGCTTTACATCATCTCATTTCATTTTCCAGTGTGCTTCTCCATTAACTCAAGTTCACACTCATCCCCTTATTTCTTTTGAATTCTGTTATTCGCATTTCCTTCGCATCGACTTGCAAAATTGCTCTTGCCTTGAGCATGCCTCTCACAAATCGAGAAGTATACATTAATATTATATAAAATATTGCTGGAGCATTTGTACCCAGTGCGGGCTACTGGCACTAGTGGATCAGGTAGGGAAGATAGATCAGAGTAAACAACCGGTCGGTCGTTCATTTCTTGTGCTGAGTCGTCACTGATCGTGCTTCGCTATACGCCAGGTGCTTCCTATGTTTCCGCCTCAGCCGTCGGGGGTGTCTCTAGAATAAAGTTAGCTTCCCGATCCACAAATGCCATAGCCACCTTTTGCAAACCGAAGGTCCATTTTATAAGTGGGAATCTTCCCTGGGCCAATGACACGCGGATAGCCCTCGGGAACATGATCACCTCGACATCGATGTTGAAAAACGTCGGAAAACGATCGACGTAGAAACTGGCATATGTCGCCCCTGGCATTGCTCCGCCGTGAAAAGTGTCAAAAACATTAGGGACTTCGAGAACGGCTGGCACAAAAGGTAGAAAACTCGCCCCAGACAGATTTACGGTCTTTCGGTGCCCATCGGTTTACACGGACAGGACGCTTGTGGCAACTACGGGAATCGGATTGCTTCCGTGTCACTCCCAAGCATCATCGCCTTCGTGAGCAATTATTTTACATCCGCTGAAATAGCAAATCTTTCCCCTCGAAATCAGAGTAGCATGGCTATTCTGTTGATTTTCTTGTCTGGATCCTGATAAGTCATTTTGTTCAGGGACCGCCCACGTTATTGGCGGTGTGGCCCACTAATTCGAGCAGTTTCTCCAGTTTCCGTGGTGAAGCAATGGGTGGTGCAGCAGACTCCACCGAGGCTGGCAGTCGTGCCATAACCAAAGCATTGGCATCCCAGTGGTGTATCCCTTCTTGGTAGCCACTTCCATTGATTGCTTTTAGCTTACTTTGAACTTATGGTCGTTTGCCATAATACGCTCTAATTGATGAAACGTCGTAATTGCAGAATTGTGAAGCTTGCAGGTGGTTTTATTAACTCAACATCCTTCGTGGACTCGCGGTTGTCCAGCTTGGAGTTGCAGAATGCGGAGATGGACGGACCGAATACCACTAATCTCAAGGTGTGCATGGCTTAGGAACCTTCTATGCCACCCCGCCTCACTTTCTGACCCGATGGGTTTCCGGAACATCATACCTTGCCAGAGGCAGATACTTTGACTTTTTTGATTGGAGCTTCAGCTGAATGGGTCTGGTCCTTTTTAATTCGGGTATCTTTCTCGGTGGCCCCATTGTTGGCAGTTTTATGACAACGGTAGCATTTTTGATTTTCGCTGACTCTGTCTAGTCAACTGGGGATATATGAAAGGCGCTGCAAACTTTGTTGCATCTCGCTTCCCCGTTGACTAAATTTACTGTCAAAGGCTCTTCTCACTGCTTCAGGTCCAACCAGCCTGCATAGTCCTTCCTGACGAGGGTCTTTTCAGGCCAGTAATCTAACAGCACGTAATCTAACAATTCTCTACCCACGGATCTCAACTAGAAGAGAAGTATACCTAATCAGGCCTAGTAGATCGCCGCTTGTACAGGTTCACAGTGCCGTTTGCTGACTATTTCAGTTCTCGGATGAGTCCTGGAATAGCCATGGGCAATACCCGATGATGGCCGTATCCGCAGCCGAAATATTGCACGTGGTTCTGTTATTTCAGTCTTCTGCCTGGAAGCCGCCCCTTGGGAATTCAAGGCATAAAACCTGCCCTCGGACCCATCCCCGCCGAGCCGGTGTTCCTGACCTTAGAAATACATGGTATGCTCCAACATGATGCTTTCACAAGCACCAAGCGCATAAAATTTTTTTGCAATTAGTGTCTTGCATCGCAGGATTTATTTTGGTAACCGGACATCAATGACAGATGTTTATTCATTTTGAGATCTCAGCGGACCCGAAGTTCCTATGACACCTATCTACCAACTTCCTAAAGTACTCCCAGCTTCTCTGGTCACTAACTACACAAACTTGACAAGTTCCCGATATCTCGGTTTCCCCGCCTTGGTCGAGTCTATTCACGTTCTGTACCCAGCGTCTTGCAGGATATATACTAACCACTTCAGATCAGTTCTAGCCTGCTAGGTGTTTCAGGTTCGAGTGCGCATTTTACTTTTTCTAAGACACTGCTGCAGCTTTTAACGCCGATTGCTAAGCCAGATACTGCATCACCATCTAACCGACGTATGTTGACTCCCTCAAGCAGCCCACCTTGCAGCGACCTACGGACTTTGTGAGAACGTTCAAACGATTCCTCACAATCCCGCATGCTTTTTAGTGCATGATTTCGGCTGGGAAACATAGTGTACCATTATGCAATATTACTTGGGGCTGCGCAGCTGGTTCAGTTGTCGATGATAGAACTTCCGCGGTTCTGTGCAGCGTCAGTTTGACATTGACTATTAAAGTACCGTTGAACAGCTGTTTGCACGTCAGAGGGTAGGAGCTCAGTGGTGGGCGGATCCACACCCAAAACGTCTCCTTGGGGTATTAGACATCAGCAGTGCGTTGTTATGGTTAATAAATTCTGTCCCCACTATCATGGGTAAGTTCACTTCATCCGTTTCTCTGACATTCCAATTGGACCGTCTTCTAACAAACTGGAAGCCTGGTATTTTGTCACTCGACCTCTACAGGGGGAACGGAAAATCTATCTTTCAACTCCTCCGAACTGGCTGTCTTAAACGATTGCCGAACAGTTTACAAATCGCTTATTCGTCTTTCCTGCAACGACCACATTCTCCGCACTAATGCCCCATCAAGCTTCTGGGTATTTAGCTCGACTGTAAAGATGCTGACCGAGAACTTGGTGCTACGATTACTAGGCCCATTTGCCCAGAAGCCATAAACAAAAAGACTATTCATGGGCACTTGCTGACTGTCCAAAGTGTCCCGAGGCAACCCCCACTCGGTTTTGTCTCTGTCGCCACTTGGATTCTGCGAGCTAAGTGTGGTCGGCATGTCACAGTGCGGGTAAGACCAAACACAAACGAGTAGTGGTCAGGATGAAGTTAGTCAGTGATCCATCGATCGATTCGCTCTATAATAAACTGCAGGCCTTCTAGATGGCGCTTTCGAGACATCAAAGAATATCGTCGCCCGACCTGATGCGAAAACTGGAAAAATGATACCGGACTTTTCCACAAATTCTGCAGCCTATTCATCAGTCAAAGGTAGGCTTATGACAACCGTAACTTTGACAATAATTTCCAGTAATAGACAGCAAAAATATAGTGACAAATAGGACAAAAATCTGTTAGGTGGACTGTCAACCAAAAATTGGGAAACACCCAATCTATGGTTGAAGCAACTAAAAAACGTTCTCTAATTTTGATCAGCGAACGCTTTGCTGAGCGGAACAACTCGAAACAATGTAAACAAATTGGACATTAACGGTCGACTAACGAGGGTAAAAAAAGAGAGCAGACTTTAAAACGCAGTTTTTATTGAGCGTGGCACGTTACTGCGCCATATATGTGATCCGAAATAAAAGGCTCGCGATTAATGGAAGATAGATGCATTCAACTAACAACGAAGATGGCCAACAATGTCATTACAGACGGTTCAGGTGATGATATTTCGTTATCGCATAAACAATGAGCGCAAGCAAAGGTAAAAAGAATTTCCAATTCATCCACATTTTGCACCCGCGCCCATCTCAACAGCGAGTTTCCAAATTGTGACGATGATATGGTGAAACCACAGGGAGATTTTCTCCGGAAGGAGTTGTTTGGTGCGCGCGGGAAGAAACTCAATGGTTAGTTTAGGCTTGCTCCCGGATTCCACTAAATTTTGGGTTGGTTTGAAGAAAATTATTGAACCGTTAATGATGATCGCGCACTGTTCTTACTGCTGTTGTTTCTATGTCAACCCTTGTTCTGCTCACCACAGGCGAAACCTTCGAAGTCTGACGGAATCCCAGTAAAATTCGCTCAATTCACGATACATTTGAAAATCTTTGTCGAACCCAGGGCTCAGACCCGGAGCAGACCGCTGAGACTTAATAATAATAATAATGTATATTTTCTCGATTGCGAGATGCATGCGCAAGGCAAGATCAATTTTTTACATAGATGATGCACATGGAAATATGTGAATCGAAGAGACAGGGGGTGAAAGCGACCTCTAGTGATTTGGGAGGCTTGTCTGTTTTTGTATATCTCTCGACATACGAGAGTCATGCGCAAGATAACATTAAAATTAGGCCAGGAAGGCACAATGAAGACATGGAAAACGGAAACCAAACATACAATGCAATGTGGTTTACGCTCACAGGATCATAACAGGCAATGTGGTTTTCCGAGCAGGGGGCTTTAATTCAAAGCTAGGTAATGGTTTGCAAAGATTTTTCTGTGGTTGCATTCCAGTCCTACACTGCGAGTTATATTGTTTGAATGCAACAAAGGTGCGTATCGCGGGCGCAAAATATGGCTGGAGGGCAATGGCTGTCGCCGCCCGTTGGCCGGGGTACTCGATAGTCAAGAGAGTCATAGGGTGGAGATGAGTATCAGTATGGATGCGGTAACGGAATGGAGATGAGCGAAAACTAGACTGGATATCAAAAAGGCAGTATAAAACTCAAAAATTCAGAAGGCACAGACCGATTAAACAAGGAGAGCGGCGACAATGGATGGGTATTGTGCCATCGCAATACTAATACATGAGGTTTGTTTCGAGCAATTTTGCGTTCATAAATTGAGCTTGGTCTAGAGATGAACGTGGCGTTGGAAAAGAAGGA
Organism: Fasciolopsis buskii; assembly: GCA_008360955.1. NCBI lineage: Eukaryota > Metazoa > Platyhelminthes > Trematoda > Plagiorchiida > Fasciolidae > Fasciolopsis > Fasciolopsis buskii. Next base: position 171,024 of record LUCM01011113.1, on the reverse strand, counting down.
GAACCGGAGTCAAATGGGTCAATGTCTGGTGGACTCGAGTGAAGAACTGTTACCAGGAGCATCGGTATATCGCCAATTTCCGCAGATGAGAATAGAGGTTGATGAAAAACGACGGTCTTCAACTGTTTTCGGGTGTCAATATGCATTGTGAACGTCAGTTCATATCAGATGCCAATAAAAATGCTGACCATTCGTGAGTTTTTTTCGCATGGATTTGTTAGAAGAATTTCGGGAAGGAGCAAGAGGAAGCCAGTACAAAGTGGTGCACATGAACTTATGAGCTACAGCACTGTTTACCACAACAGTGTTAATGGGTGGGGCTGACCGAGTGCTGGCCACCCAACCTGAAAAACACCGTTAGAGGGTGAACGCAGGAGGTGTAATCCGCCAACCTAGTTACACCCGCACACCGCTGCAGCCGAGCTGCCCGCCCGATGTGCGCCGGCCAAAGCGGTGGATATGACCGCGCCCCGCACTATTGTGGCAACGCCCACGTGCTCGAGGTGTCGTGGAAGGAGTTTGAGCATGGTATGGAAAGGGATACATCGTCTTTCCAGGATCGGATTATCGCCAGAGCATTGGGGAATTGTTTCTATCCAAACAGGACTATAAGGCCTGGAAGAGAGAGAAAATACGGACTTAAGCTATACTATTAGGGAAAGACTATGATGACGAACTATACGTCTTCCACTTTTGAACCAGGTAGGGGATAATCTAGGGCAGGGAAAATCAGAGGGTTATTTCGTAGACCATTCAGGCTTCCTCGGAACCTCATGGAGGGTTTCTGTCCAAAACCGGACTTATATAGAGAGATGCCTGCGAAAAATTTCACAATAGCGTTAGACCACCTTCATTACAGGATAAAAGTTGGTGCAAGGTACATGCTGGAAGGTGTTTTCCGTAGTCTTCCATAATTAACCGTCTGGTCAAGAAAGCAGAAGCTCTAGGCCGGTGCGGCCAGGAAACTACTTCTGCGGATGTGGTTTTCCGCACAGACTGCAGAGCAAAAACGGTTGACACATCTTTCGCTCGCCAGGGGAAGCAACAGACCGATCACCCAAACCGCCTGTCAACCGCGGCATGCTGAAAATGATCAAGGCACTGTTCAAATTGTGGCAAGCGTCCACATCAGTTCTTATGGGGTAGTACCCACACAAGTTTGTGACCTGTGTAGCCAAACGTCGGATATACGTAATAGTAACAGCTTCCGAAAGGTATGCGCAGAACAAGATCAAATTGGTATACAGCTGAAGCACTTTAGAAGCAGGAAACAAAAAAGGCGTGAACCTTGAATGTGTATTCCCATGAGTGACCTGACGGCGATCAGAATCTGCAAATGTGATACGCTGGGCTCACGTCTTCCAGCTTTTGAGGATTATGCAAGACTTCCTGAGGATTATTGTCAGTCGCGGACAGCGAGTTATTTCATTTTTAAATGCATAACAGACTCGTGTCACAGGCGGAAAGAATAGCTGGAAAACGATGATAGACGCCGATAAACGGCTAGAAACTTGAGGTTATCAGAAGAATAGGAAAGTTATGCTGAAAAGATGAGAACCAATATTATAATGCTAACGAGAACATGAGTTAAAACCGGACTGAGTGCGATGCGAGGCGGATGAAAAGTTGCCCTTAATGACAATGACGGGCTGACATACAGCTCATAAGGAATCATAAAGAAACAATGCAGATGGCGTCAGAGAAAACCGCGGATTGGATATGTGAAGAGCTGAGGACGCTAAGAAAATGGAACACACAAAAACATTCAACGACATTACGCAGCTGGGAGCGGATGGGAAGAAAAATGCGAAAAATTGTTATAAGAAGCAAAAATAGTACTTAAATGCGTTTGCTATGGATGATCCCCAAGTTTTCATTTTTGATATTTAATTATCTGGTGATCTGCGGCAGTATGTCTAAACGTTGGGGGAGGGGCTGCGCGCAATTCCGGTGGCACTAGTAACTGCGCTTCAGTCAATTGTAATGGTTCAATCTGAGAGAAGTGCCACAAGCGGCCCCGATGGGCCCCTATGGTTTTTCTTCGCTTTGTCTTTGGATTAAATCGGCGCGTTACTTGGGAAGCGCCAGACCTGTGGTAGCAGCTTCCTAGCAACGGATATTAAACCAGCGCCATAGGCATAGCGGACCTTTCGACCGACGAGGTCTGGGTTTACATGTTGCATTTTTCGTTGGCCCGATGCACAGGGACACTTGTCATCGGCTTACCTGTAGAAAGCTGACGGAAATAAGGTAAGAGCATTCTGATACTTTCCGTTCCGGCTTATGGTTATGTGATTAAAAAATAAGATGAAATAGTGATAACAATCAGTTTCCTATATGCCTTACCAGGGTCCGGCGACGTCCTGGAAATGGCGCAAGGAGACAGGCTGTCCTTTTGGTGACGGACACTATGGCTTACAAACCTCCCATCTTCCTCGCCCCGACTACGATGCATGTTTCATTCAGTCCTAGGGTGCATGGTTCCTATTCGTAGCGTGTTTGCTCAGTCAAAGTTGACATCCCCGCAGATGCAAGGTGCAATGGTCTGATAGGACGGCCATGCACAAGGTCAGTGCATAAAAGCTATTAGTTGCTTCTGTTTGTGGAACTCGTCTGCCTACGGCCGCTTTGCATATGCGACGGTGAAATCAACGTTACAACTGATCATGTGTAAACTGCCGCCAATGCTACCACACCGGATTGCCAGGAGAGAGCATCGCTGAGATGGGTTGCGTGGGCGGCGCGGGCCAGATGCCAGGACAGGAGTTGTCACGGGAAGTCTTAAAGAAGTCGGGGGCGAGAAGCATCAGAATGATGGGTTCACTAATTTGTGTTTGAAAAGAATGATAGCAACTTGTACCACATAGTAGTTCCAGTAAGTGTGCGTGATTAGCCAAGAAAGATAACCATCACCACTAGTGCCATGTGTGCTTTGGGAGGAAAGGGGCAAGTTGGACAGTAGGGGGCGGGTGTTGAAGCATACGTGGACAGTCCGATGCGTTAATTTCCCAGATCACCTCACAATGCAGCTAGATGCTTATTTGCCAAACAAGAGCGGTGTGGACTTCCGCTTTCACAGGGTGAGGTCTGGGATAATAGCAAGCATGTCCACTGTCGAAGGTGGCCCATTGCTTTGCATCCCAAAGTTGCCTAGACAAGCTAGATTTTACGGCACAGACACCTCAGTAACCATGTTCGACGAGCGAATAACAAATAATGGTAAATGTATTCCTTGGTAAATTATCGATTATCCAGAATAAGTTGTCAGGTGCTTTTCTGCAATGATTACCCCACGCGCCATTCACTAAATTTTTGGCATCAGAAGACAACTTGTGGATTGTGGTACTCCTAAGTGCGCGCAATAAAAGAGCGCCGCCTCGGAGCAAATTAGGAATCCCTGCCAGTTTTGCCACGCAGTTTTATTTGGAATTAATTCTCCCTAGAAATTGAGATGCAAAACGGCAAATGACAAGGTTTATTCATTCCTCCAGGAATGCCTTAGCAGTAGCACGTCGGCACAGACTCATTGAATGCCCACCAAGAACAGAAACGACCGACTAATCTGCGAAGTTGCAAAACTTAGAAAATCTTTCTTTGAACCAGAGACGTTTTTGTTACTACAACTCGATCACCTGTTGAAACAATTAGAAACGATGATGGATCCCTAATGTAAAAAGCAAGACCTACTTGCTCTCAATCAGCCCAATCCACAAGCAGCTTTGGCAAACACACCTGAAACAAGAGACAGCCACACTAAGCTCACAACTCCTGCCGTCCACCACCTCACCTGTAATAATACTTATCTCCATAAACCTTAAAAAACGCCAGGGCATTTTGCAGGTTCTTTACCTCATCCGCAGAAACCGACAGTACCCTTCCAACTTCGTATCCAACATGCCTGACATCGGAAAGTTTTCAACAGTCTCTTTCTTAACAAAAAAGGTATCTTTGTTGATGGAAAAACAAATGCGCCCCACTACCCTGGACCCGAATCCCTAACTCCAGCTATCTTCACACTAGGCGGGAAGATATTTCAACACATTTGGCAAATAAATTCAACCACTCTGTCTACTGCGGCATTTTTCTCTTCCAATGGAAAACTTATAATATTTTCAACATATAAGAAAGGCACAGGACTTGATCCGTCCGATTATAGACGGGTTAATCATGCCCCATTTTCTGTAGAATCATGAAGCGCTTTATCACGACGTATATTATGGACCACAAACTAGTCAGCACTGTTGAATATGGATTTATCAAAAGAAATCTTGAAATATCTGCACGACTGATTGCCTAAATACAATGAAAACGGCAGCTAACGCCGAAAAGCCGGTGACGGCAGTTTACTTGGGTATGAAAAAGGCCCTTAATAATGTATCCCACGCTGGGCTGATAAACAAGATCAAACCCTGCGGCAGCACAGATTCTACACCCTCATGATTCACGTCACATCTTTTGTCCGGAAATCGTGTTGCATTTAAGTGGTTCAACCTCCCACTCGAGGTCAGTAACTGGTGGCGTAATCTGAGGGAGTGAATTAGGCCTCCTGCTGTTTCTTTTGCACTTGAATGATGTCCTGTAAGAAAGGTTGCTCCTTCCTTATTCTCCAATAACAACATAGCTTACAGATTTTAGTCTGTGGCTCTAGGCCCTAATATCACCGAAATAACCCAAGACCTAATGCCTTTCCAAAATTAGGTCAGTGAATTTCTGAACCGAATATCTGCGTCATGTGCTATGAGTGCAACATAGCCAGCAGGAGGCTTCAAATTTGAGATCAGATTATCCCCAGTAGCAACAAGGTTAGAGATTCGGGTCTAAACTACTCCTGTAGCTTCAACTTTTTGGAACACACACTTACTGAAGTTGTGAAAGCCAAAAAATTAGTTGCTTTTCTCTAGAGGAACTTCAGGCTTGAACAGAGCAAACCGAGCCTTTTTAGGACTCAAGTCAGGTCCATACGTGAGTGTCGCACGTTAATCTGCTCCAGATTGAGACAATACAACAGAATTGCAATCGAAGTCTTTCAATGTGCATTCAGGAGGTGGCCAGTGTGCATTTCCTCTGTCCTGATTTACGGAAGGATAGGCACTGTTGAGTCGTGAACTCTTCTTGTCTCGGCGTGCAAAAGAAAATTACTTTTTTCAGTAATCTTATTAACGGTAACAGTCGCATTTCGGCCCGTCATTTTAGAAATCCAACTCCCTATCCCTTTGGAAAGGCCAAACCTGTCGTCACAACCGTCATAGCAAGAACAGACATCACAGTATATTTTTGTTGTTAAACGTTTCTCCTTGCATGATTCACTGCTCAAACAGCTGGACCTCCCATTATTGTCTACCGTCATCTTCAAAAACGATGCCCAGAGACTGTTGGCCGCACCAGCTTTTATTCGCATGCAAGGCCTGAAATTTCAGTCGGAAACACCGCACAATATTATGGTCCATGATAACAGAAGGATGCAGTATTCTGTGTCAGGTATAAACGCGATAAAGTTCCATTTATGTTGATCTTCTCCTCTCTGGTTCCTTTCCTCATATATTTCTCTATCGTCTGCTTTCTCCTTCAAAATAAAACATCCTGCCTTTTGGCCGGGACTTATCGGGACTAGTTTCTCTCTTTTCGGAAATTTCATCCGAGGACGCATTCGAGGGTTCTACTCTTCCCGCCCACTCATCTTGATCCCCACTCATCTGCTTACTCAGTCTGAATCTGGTAAGCTTCTTGTCCTTTGAGTATCCAGCCTTGTTGCATAAAAAAATTCTCCAAATCACAGACAACCTGATTTTCCACGCAACAAGCCAGTCCACACCGGCATATTTCAAATTGCGTTCACTAACTTATAAAAGAAAGGCCCGCAAATGAAGCTAACGAATTCCTGCGCAGGGGCCTGTGTTCCACGGCATCGGCCACCATCCTCCGTGTATTTGTTTTTCTTCAATTTGGTTTGCTTTAATCAGTACATGCAAACCCGCTAATGACCGCGTCATGTATACTTAAGCATCTCTAAACATGGGGAAAACGGGAAACAATCAGGATTTGTAAAAAAATTATATGACGCAGAAAAGTAAGGTCAGGCAGAGGAAATTTGGAAAGCAATTTCAAAGGCTCAAAAATTCTCGTGTCAGATTGTATGAATTCTGCCGTGATAAGTTTGAATGCGGCAACAAGGCAGACGCGGCTTACAACGCAATGGGTCACCTTCGACAGTGGACATGCTTGCTATTATCCCAGACCTCACCCTGTGAAAGCGGAAGTCCACACCGCTCTTGTTTGGCAAATAAGCATCTAGCTGCATTGTGAGGTGATCTGGGAAATTAACGCATCGGACTGTCCACGTATGCTTCAACACCCGCCCCCTACTGTCCAACTTGCCCCTTTCCTCCCAAAGCACACATGGCACTAGTGGTGATGGTTATCTTTCTTGGCTAATCACGCACACTTACTGGAACTACTATGTGGTACAAGTTGCTATCATTCTTTTCAAACACAAATTAGTGAACCCATCATTCTGATGCTTCTCGCCCCCGACTTCTTTAAGACTTCCCGTGACAACTCCTGTCCTGGCATCTGGCCCGCGCCGCCCACGCAACCCATCTCAGCGATGCTCTCTCCTGGCAATCCGGTGTGGTAGCATTGGCGGCAGTTTACACATGATCAGTTGTAAGTGATTCCCCGTCGCATATGCAGCCGGCCCGTAGGCCAGACGAGTTCCACAAACAGAGCAACTAATAGCTTTTATGCCCTGACCCTTGTGCTGGCCGTCCTATCAGACCATTGCAACTTGCATCTGCGGGGATGTCAAACTTTGACTGAGCAACACGCTACGAATTAGGACCATGCACCCTAGGACTGAATGAACCATGCATCGTAGTCGGGGCGAGCAGATGGGAGGTTTGTAGCATATGTCCCGTCACCGAAAGACCCTGTCCTCCTGCGCATTTCAGGACGGTCGACCGGACCCTGTAATGCATATAGGAAACTGATTGTTATCACTATTTCATCTTATTTTTAATCACCATACCATCAGCCGGAACGAAGTACAGAATGCCTCTACCTACTTTCCGTCAGCTCTTCTCCAGGCTAGCCGATGACTAAAGTGTCTGTGCATCGGCCAACGAAAAATGCAAATGTAACACAGACCTCGTCGTCGAAAGGTCCGCCTTATCCTATGCGCTGGTTACCTATCCCTGCTAGGAAGCTGCTATCCAGGTCTGGCGCTCCAGTACCGGCCCGTTTAATCCAAAGACAAAGCAAACCACGCCCATGGCCGCCTTGGGCAACTTCTCTCAGATGAACCATTACAATTGACTGAAGCGCAGTTACTAGTGCCACCGGAATTGCGCGCAGCCCCTCCCCCAACGTTTAGACATACTGCCGCAGATCACCAGATAATTAAATATCAAAAATGAAAACTTGGGGATCATCCATAGCAAACGCATTTAAGGATCTTTTTATGTCGTGCAGCCTTTTTAACGGGCTTCCTCTTGCGCTTTCCTTAGTTCGTTTTCCATATCCGTACAATATTGACTAAAGGGGGCAGTATTTTCATCGGCGTTCGATATGAACCGACGATCATTATGCATCTGGCCATTGGGAAATATACCAGGACCTTAACGTTATTTGGTAACAGACAGGTTCTGCTGGCAAAGTTTCTCCACACCTGTCCACTGAACATTGCCTGATGTGGTTGTGGTTGCCCTTCCTTTTCCAGCCCCTTCTGCCTTAATGGGTGTATCTGAGATTCGTGGACTTATAACTGCCCATAACAAACCTCGTGGATTATTCATACGATTACATTGTGTCTGCCCAATGACGCCGCCCGCCCTGCCTAAAGTTTAGTGTTTCCAAATTCTTCTCGTTTTATACTGCCAATGTTCGTACAGCATACTGCTCACCAGGGTAAGCATTCCGCGAAAAACTGCCTCGAAATTTTTCCTTCCCGGATTTATTACGGCTTTTCTTGTCACGCCCCATCCACTCCACCAAATCCAATTAGTGTTGACTTACAACATACAGAAAACACCAACTTAAGTTACTTCCAGTTGACGGGATCACTTCATTTCGGTTTGATGCGTGTGTATGGTGGCCTACGCGATGCGCTACAAAGACACCAAGCGATTTGGAAAATAAATCCCCGTTGGACCTAAATTCCCCGCGGGGAAATTCGGTACCATTTATGCCCTTACCAAAAACATGACCTGAGGTACTCATTATTAATTGTGTATAGGACCCCAAAGTTTGCGCGCCAGTGCTCATGTAATATTCTTTTCCTATTTGGTCACTCTCGTCGCACGTCATGATCGTGTTCACCGCATGCTCCTGGCAATCTTCAAGAAATAAAATGTTATTGACATTATTAATAATCGCAGACCTTATTATCGAAAGCTCCAATCATCCTATGCCTCGCTTACCTATCCCTACTAGGGAGCTGCTATACAGATCTGACGCTACTGCACCGATCCGTTTACTGCAAAGCCAAAAAACTACATTGACTGCCCTTTGTACCTAATCTCAGACGAACCGATTAGGTTACCAAAGCATATTCAATAGTTCCAATGGAATGACGCATAGTTCCTTCCTCCAACTTCCACGGAACGCCAAGGGCTCCAGCATCAAAATAGGGCAGTACGCAGGTCATTCATTTCACATGTTTTCTGAGACTGGCTTTACTTCTAACAGACCATCATTTTCTTTCCACCACATCTCTTGGCACATACACTTTAAGACTGAATTTATTTCTTACAAGGTCTAGTTTTCTTCCCTTCACACCTCCCAGTGCGGTCTGCTCCGAGCCGCATGAGTTCACTGAACAACCTCGTAAGATCCCTTCTCTCACCGTCCACAAATCTTCATAAAATCTCATTTCTTAAATAGTCTACGGCAACCTTGAACGTGTTCTTCTGAATCCCAGTCAGCATAAAACTGAATCGGTGAAGTTATATATTTCTCTTCTCTTTTATCCATCTCATATAACGCCCAGTCTGGCCTAGACTCATATCCATCCCGTTGCCACATCCAAATCAATCCAGATCTCAATATCACTTTCCTTTCCATCAAATAATCCTCTCGATTTTCGGGGAACTGGACCATATGTCGACAGCCGCCATCGTTTTCTGACTGAATTATGCGCCTGCGGCGCGCAACTTTGGTGCATTTAAATATGAAGTGACTGGCAGTCTACCATTGACAGTGTGTCACATAGAGCCTTGCATAATCCTGGCAAACGATTGTCTGGCTTGATTTTAAACTGAAAAGCTCATGCACAGCGTGTCACATTGCAAATTCTGGTCGTGGAAGCAAACGCATTCAAATTTCATTATTGATTATTATTAACTATGATTTTCCCGTGTCATCCTTGTGCATATTTTAATGTTGCCCTGCGAATGCCTCTCGGAACTCGAGAAATGTACACATTATGATTATTGTTATTAGGAGGAAAACTTTTACCAAATCGTCAAGGGACACCACAGAACATTGAAGTACCATAAAAAAAACGCACAGTTTGGAGCGTAACAGCCTTAGCCATGTTTTATGTGGATGAAGTGGGCGGCCTTCCTTATATGACAATAAAAAGTGGCCAGCTGCTTTCTTTGTAGAAAAACTCTAGGTTATCTGAATAAAAATGGGCCCACCTTCGTTTCACTGGAGGAAATGGCCTGGCAATAATCTGAAAGCTGTCTCGAATGTAAGAAGTACGTTAATGAAACGACTTTTGTAAGCTTAATTTAGCTGAAGATGATTCCAGTGACGTTGCCGGCCTTTGCTCCTGAGAACACGTAAACGTAAAACGTGACCGTGCAAGAATACTTGATTTTCAAATCGCGCACGGATGAGTTGGGATTGTTGTCTCTAGCTCATGTGGCAGCATTTAGTTAGAGAGGACTCCACCTGGCTAAAGTCACACCAGCGTTTAAGTCGTTTTAATTCGTTAGCGGCATTTGAAGTTGTGGAATTTAGTCTAAGCATTTTTAATTAATGAAAGAGCCTAATATTATCGTCGAATGGAAATACGATGCCATAATGCGCAACAATATAAACGGTAATACAAGCGGTACCAACATGGGGTTGAATACTGTATCATGAATCACGCCACGGATTTCAGTGGCACGGTGCAAAAACTCGACCGTTACAGAAAATACATGGTGCCGGATAGAAAAGTAGGATGTGAACCCGATATAAGGTTGCTCGAGGTGCCGCAGCTCATGGGCTTGATGAGGAGTCGGAAACAAAGCACGTAGTCAAATGCCTTGCCCGAATAGAGATGAATTACAATAGGTGATTTATTGGCATCATATATCAAAATATCAACATTGAAAAGTCATGATGAGAGGTTGTAAGTGAGCGGGACTTTAGGAAGTCCTGGCGACCAGAACGAACAATGTTCTGCGATAAAAGAACATCCATCACATGCTGCTTTACCAGTCGCTTCATAAACCTGAAAGCGGCAGGGCTGTCGGTAACGGGGCGACACTTGGACATTACCACCATTTTTCAGTGTGAAATAGGCCCTTGTGTTCCACTGGGGTAGAAGTACGAAAAATATAGGTGAAATTGCGAACAAATTGCTTATTATTTTCTCTATATCGTGACAGTGAGTGCAAAGAAGAACTGCTAGGATGCCAATGCGACCAGGTCTTGCTGATGATTTCGCTTTTAGGGGTAGAGCTACTTCGGATGCCATGAATTTCATGTCAGAAAGCACAAACTCAAAATTTCATGCACAGCTGGTGAGTCAAAACAATATTCAGCGGTCATAAGATTGGAGATAAATGAGGTTTCAGCATGCCGGATTGCATTGGAACAGCAAACATGCTGGTCTATGTCCTGTATTAAGTAGGAAATAGTTGGTTTTTAGGGATCCTAGGTCCAAACAACCGAGAACCCCTTGGGCTACTTAAGGTTGAAAGCTCCCTGGTTGTCAACATTTCATCTAGTTTATGTCTAGTAAGTGCTGGCAGGTAACGAACCTGAAGTAGAATAAAATAGTTACTGCCTGTAGTTTTGATCATTTGTTTTGGAGAAGGTTGACGGGAGAACTACGGTACTGCTTCACGATGGTTCCAGTTTTCTTAATCCCCGTCACAAGTCAGTTAATTTCGAATACGATGATTGTATTTCCTAACGAAGTCGCCTACAATTTATTGGGATAACAGTGCACGCAAAACTGACCCAGCTTAAGTTTGAACATGATCTGATATTTCAGTTATACGTCTGAGAGGTGAGATGGAAAAGTTGCACATGATCATTCTGTGGTCCCTGTCAGGAAAGTGTCCAAGGGTGTTAATCACAATTCCAGAAGGACCGAGAGTAAACGCCGAATAATGGACATCATTCTTCGTGATTGGTGATGCAACTTAGTGTATTCAGCGCCCCGTGATCATACACGAGATGAAATGGAGTACGTAGTGAGTAGTAGTGAGAAAATCTCAGCTGGTATTAGGCATGCTAAAGTCATCGGCTATTAGCTATGACCATGAGGGCTGGTGGGTCAGAAGGTTAAACGCATTAACGGTTGATGCAAAATAGGAGGCAAATGTTTTGGGAGGTCTTGACAGTAAAAAGGTCACTGAAGGCTGGAGAAGTGAAATTTTACACAGGGTTGTGAAGTACCTTCATTTCAATTGTGCCAAAGAGCCTATTTCATGAGCTCGCCTGGTTCCGCGAAACTTAGTGTAACGGTTCTGTACAGCTGGGTCCAGAATCAATGTCTCACTAATAAAGGCTCTGCCGAGACTTATTTTAGCAATGAATTCACAAAAGGTTTGAAATCCATCTACTACTTACCTGGAGTTTGTGAACAGTGAAGGAATTTTATCTGGGGCATTTTCGTCAACCAGAAGAGGCTCCTAAGTCACTAGTTCCTTGATCTTCGTAGGTTTTGAACAGATTGACATTGAGCCATGTTCGCTCCAGCCGTCTTTAGCTAGCCTGGTAGCAACTGTCAATGCCAATGACCGGAATTCAGTTCTGGACGTTAGAGTATCGAAATGCCATATGTCTGGCTAGGGGTCATTTTTGCAGGAACACCAGTAAGAACAGTGGCAGAATTGATCAAAGAAAGTGGGGCACAAGGATGCACCTGAAGTCTATTGTCATAACAAATAGGATAATGGATTATGAAACCCCTGAAGTGGTTCTCTGAGTTAGGGACAACTTAAAGGAAAAAGTGATTGGTATCGAAGGAAAGGCAGCAGGCGGTGGATTAACCAGGTGGTTGGTGGGAAAAATATGCATTGGACATCATGGTTTGTCTTGAATGAGGATAATCAAGGCAATGTGAGATAAAGTTGGGCCCGCAGTACAACAAAAGGCTGCCAGTGAATAAGGGTTGGCGGACTTGTGTTCAAGGAGGCAGGATAAAGGATAACGTTGAAGCACATTGGTCATTGGTGAATGGTGGTCGTGGGCCCGACGGATTACTCAAATTCTCGATGATTTGGCAATTAGCGATAGGACTCTGGCCGTTCGGAAAGCTAGAGATATTGATCGTCAAGACGCCAACGGTTCCCTGTATGCCGCAGTTTCTCGTTTCTGTAGAAACACGAGGTTAAACTGTTGAAAATATTTTGTCTGCTTGATGAACGCAGGGTTCACGTTAGGAGTTAGTTTTAAAGATTGACGGACTGGAAGACGTCGAGGATAATGTTGGTATGGCGGTGTTTGAAAGCCGAAAAATGGGTTGGCCGTGAAATTAGAGATACCCTATCGCCATGATTTTATAACAACCTGGAATTTTAACTCTGCGGGTGGGTGCAATTAGCCTTTATTTAGACTCTGTTCACATGCCACGTGCTGCTTTCCAAAATAATCTTATGCTTTATACAAGCCGACTGAAGACATCATTCTACCTTAGAATGCTGCAAATAATAACTGGCATAAAACCAGACAAAACCCTTGGAAATCCCAGATTTATATTTATCGATCGAGGAACAAATTTCGTCTGCTTGTCTGGCTGTTTTGACGCAGAAGGGGCAATATGCCTTTACGCTATCCGCTCACCGCTTACACCAGTAGCAGAGCCGGAATGGCATCTTTTTTCATTAACCCAGCATCATGAGAACACACCACAAAACTTGTCATCCGTTCTGTATGCCCGTCACCAGCCAAGTTTTGAGGAGAATAATTCGATTACTTGCTCTACATAGGTTTCTTCCACACCAAATAAAGTACAATTGGCTAACTCTCTCTAAGTGATCCAAGAACCAATAGGTATGTACCTCGAATTTTGGGACGGCAGCGCAACGGATGCCCAAATTTGTACAAGCATGGTACAGAGAAAATGCGGAGAGCATGTGTCAGTTAAGTCATGGGGTATCTCAGAATATTTACTTGGATTGCTCCAGAAGCATACCTGGATGCACAAACAACGTCTGCGATGTATTGAGCATGACGCTGTTTGGAGAGTGAAAACTAAAAGATATTTAAAATCTTTGTAAAGGTAATAGGGACTTTTTGGAGTCATTTCTTCTTTAGGCGCGTTAAGGATTCTTATTTAGCCGGAGGGCCTTGGCAAAAGTTGAAACATTGGCAAAAATCTGTAAATTCGAAAGATTTATTTGGTGGATAGAAAAGTTAAGGTGAGACATAGAGAAGCAATGGGAATATGAAGGCAGAATGAGAATTTGTAAAACCAAAGCAGGGTGTCACCTGAAGAGATAAAAGACGTATTCGACAAAAATAATAAGGTTGTATATTGTTGAAGATAAGGAATGAAGAAAACAGTACGGTCAGTGCTCGACCATTTAAAGAATGAAGTTCTGTGCATGGATAGATTATGGAAACCTTATGAATGTTGACTGTACTTGTACGCTGCCTGCAGCTAAGAAGACGGAGAGGTGCGGTGGACGTAAAGGAAGTTTTTTACGGAGTACTAACTGTTCTTATAAACACGCCATTATTGTCTACAATGCTGCGGTAACCATAATATATCTTTCCGGTCTTAATGATCCAAGGCTATTGGTCACAAATCATGGTTACTCCCTACGTTCACTTGGACTATCCTTCGAGCGCCTATTTTCATGAGTCTTTTCAAAACTGTGCAGTTGACAAAGGCTGCGGCGTTAGCAATCAACGCCGTGACCTGTGTGGTTTCTGTTGGCCGATGAACGAAAAATACGGTTACTCAGGGAGGTGGAAGCAACCTGTAATTTTTCCAGCTGATGTTATGCTGAAGAAAAAGACAGTGAAACTTGATGGCAGATAAGAACGTGAGTTGGCTGTTAAGTAAAAAGGGAATGTGATAACAGCAATTTGCATAAGAGCGTTTCGGAGGCCCATAGTTTCATCTTTGAACATGCAGAAGAAGCGAATGTTTTAGTTAAAGGGTGGGTTGCAAACCTTCTAGATGCCTACTGCGTATGGAATCTATAACTCAGCCAGTCCTGCATGGTCCTTATTATTAATAGGTCTTTCGACCAACGTTTCAGAACTATGAGAACGTTGAGTGGATAGGATGGCTAGTGCATCAGCTAAAGAATAAGGCGGCAAGCATTAGTGCCACCGTGGTAAAGAAGCTAATTATTGGTGCATTTGCTGAATTGGTCCGATTGTTCCTTTTGCCGAAAATTCGATGGCGATGACGTCAGCTGTGAGCAACCACTGTCTTAGTTTCTTCGGATTCACGAAAATAGAACGCCGACATGGTCTATGGAAAGCAGAGTGTGCAAGATGCTAGGACAAGAGTTGCCGCAGATGACAATAAATTCGTCGGATTAGGTAGTCATGATTACGGTACGACATCATTTCTTACCTCGAACAACACTGTGGCAATTTGTACCGCTCAACATGTAAGTCTATGACATAGCCTGCAGCCTTGTGCTGGAAGTTATAAACAACTTAAATGTCTTTTATAAATAGAAATAGAAAAGTGTTCTTAATGACAGCGAATGCATTATCATGCAAAAGTGACAGCGATGAGGCTAGTACACTGTATGGATTGCGCCTTTAGTTACTGACCTGTGATTGGAAGTGCAACTATTCACTCTGCCACTTGATTTCTGAATCACGGGCAATCTGTGAATCACGAGAGCCTGCGGTCAGTAATTGCACGGAATGTTTTATTACAGACAGTATGTTGGACGGCTGTAGTGTTGAGCTCAGTACGACTGGCTGTCGACCACGGTAATTCTTCTACAGCCACTTGCGGGTTAGGCAAACTGAAGACACCCTGCTGCTCCCTTTGCTTAGGGGTTCTATATTAGCTTCCAATTTCTTGAGAGAGGACTGTTTCATAGAAACAAATGAAAGCCCTCAGTCACAGGGAAGTCTTTCAAAAGTTTGACAGTTTTCCAGCTTTATTGGCGATGGGAGTTATTTTGGAGTCCACAATGGAAGTCTGGGCTGGTCTGATACTAACACGACGTTCGTGCGGGAGTGATTAAGGCTTACCAGATGCCGGTTGCAAATTCCTTGGCAGGAAAATGGGCCATCATTACAGATGCGGGGAAGAGTGGGTAG
Source organism: Fasciolopsis buskii (assembly GCA_008360955.1). Taxonomy (NCBI): domain Eukaryota; kingdom Metazoa; phylum Platyhelminthes; class Trematoda; order Plagiorchiida; family Fasciolidae; genus Fasciolopsis; species Fasciolopsis buskii. The sequence goes on along the minus strand of LUCM01011113.1, from coordinate 155,565 downwards.
ACGAACCAAATTTATCTTAAAGTAGTCTAGAAGACATGGGCGGAATGTTACAGTAGAATGGAACGATAAGGTTTTAATAAATATTTCTTGATTTGTGAGAGGCATGCTCAAGGCAAGAGCAATTTTGCAAGTCGATGCGAAGGAAATGCGAATAACAGAATTCAAAAGAAATAAGGGGATGAGTGTGAACTTGAGTTAATGGAGAAGCACACTGGAAAATGAAATGAGATGATGTAAAGCAATGGGGAAAGTACAAGTATGCCAGTGAGAGACGAAAAACTAGAAAACTAATTTTTGAAGACCATGCAGAATTTCCTGGGACTGCTTGCGAGCAGCGGACTACGAGTCATTTCATGTTTAAGTGCGGGCGCAAGACATGGCCGAAGCTCAACGGCGAAAGTCGAGATATGACCGGAGTCCCCAAACATCAATAGCGTTACGTAATGGACGGGAACGTTGAGCTGAGGAGATGCGAACCAATGGCAATACGATAGTTGGGTGGAAAGAGTGAAAACCAGGCGGAACGTCGTGCAAAGTGGATAGGACACATATATGACAACATAAACGGCCAAAAAATGCTTAAGGCGGAGGAAGACTGTCAAGATAGTCTCAAACTAGCTGGAGGAAATTTATGAAGCTTCGGATATGGAACTCCCAAGGCTAGTGATTTTATTTACTTGTAGATGGCGGCAAGCTGAATGGTAGGTGTACCGGATGAAAGTACTTTTGTGTAAAACCTTCCTTAAATATTCTAGCCCTAAATATCCCCTATGCTGTCATTTTGTTGTCAATGATTTTGATCTCATTCAGCAGTAGGGATGGGGAATATGAGGTGCGCGAGCCGTTCCAGAGGCAATAGTAACCGTAACTTTTCCCATATGCAAAGATGCGAGTCGAGGTATCCAATGCGACTAGCGGCCTAGTTTCGATTGAGCGGGCCAGTATTCTGGCGCCCGTTCCAGATAGACGGTTTCTAGATGGAGTCATAGATTGAGAGTTTCGGAATTTTCATTACCAGAAAGGAACACGTATAAGTCCGTATAATCTGGATGCGAGCTATGATACGCTGAAGAGCGAAGTGGTCTGGCTTGGGTGCCAGCTTTAGACTGCAGTGATTGTTGGATCGGGAAAACAGACCTGCAACGTAGCGCTTTTATTCCCCGAAATTTGGTAACCAAAATTGAGCTATGGTAGCAGTGTTAGGGGCAGCTGTAGGCTTGGGGCTACCAAGAACGGCCTGTTCAGAGTTACCAAGCCAGTAAAGATGGTAAGTTGACATGAGATGGGTGGAGCACTTAAGCTGTTGTTCAAAATCACAAAATGTGATAAGGGCATCCATCCATCTAGTGGTATGTTGACATTTTGGTCGACCCACATTGAGAACGGCTCGATGGCTGGTCACCTAAGCCAGTGGTAAAGATGGTAAATCCACTACAAGGAAGGTCAAAGAATGTTTCGGCTCGGACGTGCTAGAAGGTGAGGAAATGCGATGTGAAGCTGAATTCCAAGAATCCCAGATGGTGATCTTAGTGAAGACTCGGTCATGAACTAGAATTCTAACTCATGTTCGTAGGCCTCGTCTAGTCCGGTGTCAGCCGGCGTCATGTTAGTTAAGAGCGGAACAACTATTGACTGTGCCAACTGGGCTTTAAACTGGGATAAATTTGGACCCGATCTCTGAGAACTAAGGAGTTTGTTCCACAGTTTAAAGTGAAGAACTTTGCTCTGATCGAAGTCGAGTCAGAGGCATTCTTTTCGAGCAGTATCTGCCAAGAAGGGGATATGGAGGACTACCAGCTTCGTTTGTGACATTTGTATTAGGGTGAACATTATTAAGGCAAAGATTAGGGAGAAATGCGAATTTTAATTTGATTGGACTAGGCAGTATCGGTTCAATTCCAAGCAGCTTGCATCTGTCCCGTTAGTTTCGGCCGGATGAGGGACCTAGGAGACTTCTAGTGAACGCCCGCTACGTGTTCTCGATTGCATTTCGAACGAAATTACGCGTATGTGTGGAGATAATGGAACAATATATGAAGTTGTGCCCAGGGTAGGACTTGAAGTTGACATTTCTGCAATTTTGAGTGCAGAATTCCCTGATATTTTTGTAGTGGTTCCTTTAGCTACTGCGGTTTGGCGGTGGGCCCTCTCGTGAAAGTTGAACGAGCAGAAGTATTGTAATCCCAAATCATTAACAGTGCGTGCTACAAGAATTGACATGCCGTTTATGGAGAGGCTGCCCCGGGGACGTGGCATTTATATGCTATTAGACTACTCTTGTCAGCAGAAGGCTTCATAATCCACTTGGAACGCCATTTGTCAGCAAACTTTCGGTCTTCTCTTACAAGTCCAAGCGTGGAGTTAAATAAGCCGGCGTCAAAAGTGTAGACCATTTTTTCATCGGCAAGCAGGAATGGTTTGCCAAGACAAATAATTTAAAAAAAATCATTACTGCATAGCAGGAGTAGAAGGGGACCAAGGACGCTACCCTGAATAATTGCAATGGTAATGGCGCAGGGCTGGGAAAGCCCTGCGTGCATTGAAAACCTGAAAGTGGCCAGAAAGGCAGGATGAAAACCAAGATAAAGAGATTTCTTATTCCATACGCCCTAGTTTTGGCAAGGAGTTGGGAGTGGGAAACGCAGTGAAATGCTTTTGATATGTTTAAAACGGTTGTGGGCATCAACCGGTTGGATTCCGCACTCTGGATACTTAGGTTGAAGAGGTTAAACTAGCAGTTAAAGCAAGATAACCCCCCCAGGAAGCCGCGTTTGGGGGGTTGATGAGATTGTGAGGAGCAAGGAAGTTAACCAACTGTTACTCAACTTTTCCATGAGCTTGGACATAGCTAGTGTGGTTAACAGAGCGAAAGTTCTCAGAGCCCTTTTCGCGGCGTGGAACAAAAATGGAGGTCTTCCACTGTGACAGAAAATTAGCGAAAACATGGGGAGTGAGAACAGATTTAGAAGAAGCAGTGGAAAGTCTGGACCAGCGGTGTAAAAGAGGACTGGTGGTATGCCACAAGGACCCAGCCTTTGGGGTGGCCTGGTATATTTAATCGCCATGATGATGCAAGCAACGTTGGATGAAATGGAGGAAAACCCAGCCAGTTAACATGGGGTGGATTTCAGAGTGTGTCCGATTGTCATTATTAAGAGTGGAAGAGAAATATGTACTGAATGCTTTTGCGATGTCTACAGGGGACTCTATGCGTAAGCTGAATGTAATGAAGTTTGGAATTGCTGACGAGTTGGGCTGCGAACCAGCTTTCAAAATATGGCACGTCTTCCAAAGGCGGTTAGGCGACCCAAGAGCTGACGTTTCCTACCATTGAAACCTTAGTTTTAACTCAATAAGAAAGTCTTGCTGCAAGCGGCTGGCTTGCATTAAGAGCAGGAAGTCTCTTGTCTCGTTGAAAATTTTCTGGGTCTTCAGGAGTTTCATCTGGTGCAGACAAACCTTGGTAGGCTTCTTGTTACTATGCCGAGGGATCGGAGTAGACAGACGAATAATAATAGAAAGAAGTTTTGCGTAAATATCGTCTGCCGCATTCTGTGTGTCAGGCGATAAAAAGAAGCTGGACAACCCAAAGGTTTGCAGAGCGTTGGGGATTTTGCTACAGCACGTCGACATATAGCAAGACTATGGTGGGTGCACATGGGTGAGAAAGAAATGTTACGGAGAGGGAAGCTACACGTGATCATCTAGTGGTCACTGCCAGGGAAACCTTAACATTGGGAGTGGTATGCGTAAAACCTAGGTCTAAAACATTACGAAACCTCGTGGGCTTGGTCACTTGCTGAGTCCGTCCTTCAGCGTGCGTTTAAAGGACAAAGTCGAGCAGGGTTATCGAGGCAGATAAAGAGAATCAACAAATTTCATGAGCACTGGAGTCACCTGCAATCATCTTACGGCTGGAGAGGAGACTAGAAAGATAAAAGGAGGCTTGGTTGACACGAGAAACATCAGAATTATTCGAGTTCGGTTGTCGGTATGTGCATCCTATGTGGATTAGGATCTCCGATAGTTGTATGGGAAGGCGAAGTGCGTCAGGGACATAATAGGGCAGTTGATGATGAAGAAAGTAGGCTGCGTGTGGCTGATTTACTTAGGCTAAGCAATCACCTCCTCTACGATTTGATCTGCTGGTTTGGTAGGGACTGTAACCGGCCAAAGAAAAAGACGAAATCGAGCTTTGATCAGTGAACGAAGTCTCCGTTATCCGAATAATATCGTAAGAGATTTTGGCTACTAACAGTCTTTGCTCCTTTACCTTATAAGTTAGCGAGCAGGAGTTCAGGAGCAATAGGGAAAATTAACCAGGGCATTTAAGTCCATGTAATATCCAAGAGGTGAGTTCCGCAGGGTTTAAATAATAGACGGATAGAGTAGGATTTCGGAGAGTAAACAGCTGTGATGAGGGAGTAAACCTAGTGGATTTAAATATACTGGCCGGCAAGGGACTTTATATGCTGAGGGATTTGTGGGCTGAAGCCCCAGCCGATGGAAGAAGCCAGGGAGTTAATAGTGGGGTTTTCAAATGGTTTCGGTATGGTGGATATGGTATCTTTGAGGGTGGGACAGTGTTAAGTGGTCGATTGGTTACATTGTTAATGAGAATCTTTCAATCTGGGAAAATGTTGGGAAGGAGGCTTTGCAAGACGCCGAAGAAAAAGCCGGCCATCAAGTGGGTGCATATATTTTTTCGGTGGACCTTACTCTTGGAACCCGCAGGAGAGAGGAGAGCAGTGTTTTGTGGATGGGACAATTGAGGTAAGCGCTGAACAAGAGTGGGCTGAGAAAGGGGTCTCATGATAAGTTGTGGATCAAGAGGCGAAATACAGTTATCTAGAGTTTTCCAAGTCGCCTGGGGGAGCCAGAGCTAAATCGTGTGAAGTTATGAGGGTAACATTTGGTGAGGTGAAGATTTTTGGGTACAGGAGTAGGAACGGGACATCGGAGTAGAGGGGCTGCATTTAAATAAGGCCAACTACCCGGTGGGTCTAAGTAGGGGGATAAGCAGCAGGCTCTGTATATGGAGAGGCATTGTTATCATATTGGAGGTTAACAACTGCATTCGCGAAGGACGATGGAGGCATGGGTACACGGGCCAATCACCCAGTGGTTGTAAACGGCGATTGAGTGGCCGCCGTGCGTCTGTGGGCCCTCTAACGTGACAAAGGTCGTGCTGGAATGGCTTGCTTGAATTGAATGTGCCGAGGAAGCCAGACCGTCTAGGTGTACAGGCGGGTCGGCATACCGGGTTAGCAGGGTGGCTATTGATTTTTGTCGCCTTGTGGTTAATTGATTAAGTGAATAGTATGCGTGTTCTGCGGGATTCAACTGATTTAGCTTGGGCTCCGTTCTGCTGTCAGACACAAGGACGAAGATGTGACTGAAGGAGTGTACGCTAGGCGGTTGAGGTCATCGAGGTAGCGGCAGTCACCTGTGTGGTTATACCGTCAGCCCTCTTAGCTTTGGACACCACAGCTTGCAGGTTCAGATGGGTGCGTCTGCGGGGTGGTTGAACGGGCAAAAGGGGTTGAGTTTCATCTGATTATGCCGGTATTTGTTGTGACCAACGGAGATGAAGTCCTGGGTTTACCGCTTTCACAGCGGGTATATATGAAGGTGAGGTGTCATCACCATCAGAAGATTTGTTCTCAGATGGACTAATAACGGATTTTTGCGGTAAAGAGCTTGGACAGGAAGTTGAACGGCGTAGGCAAGGGGGAGGCAGACTGTGCAACTTGTTTAAAAGGGTCGTTTTGGAGGGATGTTGAGTAGCCGTCGCCTGCAAGCTGGTCCTGGTAGCGCTCACCGGGCATGGGATAGTGACAGATGTGGAGTTATGGGGCCTATCGCAGGAAATGTTAGGTTATTTGAAACCACGTCATAAAGCTCATGATTTGGTCCGCCAGGAGAAATCTTTACTGACAAATTAGTGTTCTCAAGTCTTGCCGAATTGAGAAGCTGCGGTGAGCTTCTGTGGAAGGGAGTTTCATGTGTGGAGATCTTGATATCTTTGTAAGGCGTGTAGTTGGCAGTGGGGGCCTTGTTTTCATAAATCCCCAAGCGGATAGTTCAGCATGACGTTGAAGTAAAATTGAGCATTTATTTTGAGGATTTCTTCCGGATCCTAGATCAGAGACAGGAGTGGTGGGTCGTACTACAAGCACTGGGTATGGTAGATTGGACGAGTGGCAGTGGGAGGCGGTCAGGCATGTTAAAGGGAATGGCGTTCTTTGCATTCGAAATACGTTTATGGGCTTTTTTGGTTATCAAATCAAGGGAGTTCCTCGTTGCAGCGAGACTGCCGGCATTAATGTCACTGGATGGGTTAATTATGCTGGCCACCGGGGGTTCAGTGACGATTCTTCGATCTGTTCGACTTGATTCCTGGGTATTTCAGCCATTTTGAGTCATCCAAGGCTTCGGCACCAAAACTGCTAAATATTCCGATAAGCAGAACTGAGAATGTGTTAGTGGGGATCTGGGTTTCGAAGGGTTTTTTAAGTACAGCGGTGCGGCGATGACACTGCTTTAGTTTCGCTTGTGGGGGCATAGTAAGGATTTTGGAAAGTCAACAGTGTATGGAGGGGCCAGGAGATGCCATGAAAGTTTAATAACTTCCAAGAAGACAACGAGATGGTGTCAAGAAGAGCGGGAGCGCACAGGTAGAAAAATAAGTGGACAGGTAAATTAGGAAATTTCTCTTAGAGGTATGCAAAAACATGGAAAGAATGTGATATACGGTCCAAAGGCATTTAACTTAGGTCCACTCTAAGGCTGTGAGTGTGATAGTCCTGGTTTGAAATAAACATGGGCAGAATGGTTAGCGAGAGATCAGGTCAAAGGTCGATTCTCAGGAAAATTCGGGAAAAAATTTCCAACTGGAAATAAGGCTCTCATTCTGCAAAATATGCTGACATAACTCCCTAAATTGCAAAACAATGAGCAGACAAACTAAGCGAGGAGCTGTATGCCGCGGCGTGTGGTCAAAAGGCAGATTCAGGACAAGCCCTTGAAGTCCACTTGCGGTCAGTTACTCAAAGCCTGCTCCAAAGCCGAGCGACTTCGGGACCTACGGATTAGGCGGCACTATGTACCACAGGTCTGATAGTAACTCACGTACCGTCAATAGACAGGAATCAAGGACTGATATCATATTTGTAGATAGTGACCTCACGTGTTTTGGCCGAAAGATTCATGTCCCATTCAGAACTCCAGCGGCAAGTAAAACGAAAGTCCTGAGAGATGTTTTCATCCATCAATGTTGCCACCACAAGCCGAGGCACTTGCCCTGATGAAGTTGCGCAAGAGGTAATTATCCCTTGCTTGATTTTATTCATCCTGTTCGAAAAACCCTCCCTCTCAACCACGGAGTAGGTCTCATCGCTTTAAATGGGTCGGTTTACCACCAGTTTTCAACATCCTGGAATCTAATTTGCGCCACATCTGCCGGCAGAACATTTAACAAAGAAAAAATAAACTGGGGATTATTTGTCAGTAGTGCTTGATACAGCTTTAAACTGAGTGTATTGGTTCAGCGCACACGTGCCTTTCAATGCCAAGTTACATCGACTCCTGCTGGAAACCAAAAGTGCGCTGCGGTCACACGTAATTGTGTCTTCACCAAGGAAAGTGAGAGAACCACCTAGACCAACGATGCCTGAAGTGGTTGGTTCGACAGGCACCCTTGATGCCTTGAGGTGCCTGAAGGAACACATCAATAAAGTTCGAGCTTGACAGGTTTGCAAATTTAATGCTATCAACTGATCGATTTGACAATCCCACCGGATATTCATCTGTTCAGTGCATGATCAAGCTAGAGCCGGCGACGGCTTTAAATGTTCATGAAGCAATCTTAACCAGAAAGCAAATGGGCGAAGCAAAGAAGGGTAAATACATAGAACAGAAAATAGACGGCAACTGAAAACCAATGTCGTCGAGAGGAAACTAGGTGGAATAGTAAGACATCGGAAGAGAGACAAAAATAATAAGGGGAAAGAATTTCCAATCAACCTATATTTTACATTGCTATGTGATCATCCATTTAAGGACAAGTTTCTGCGGCTGAGACAAGTGCTTTCTGTTGATGTGCAGCGAGGTGAACTGATCCCATCTATCGATGGCATGCACTTGCCTAACCCACTGTCGGCGACGCTTTCCACAATGGTATTGCAATACTTTACTTGGTAAGTTACGAGGCTGCTGAAGCTGGCTAAAATTCATCCTGAGGTCTCCTTCCGGGATCTTCCATAAAAAGCTGTAACGAAACGGATTGCCCAAGACGCGGCCACGCATTTCAACTGTGGCTTTCTGCATGGCCTGATAACAGTGATAGCTTGCATTGTGTTTTCAATACATCCTCCTTGTTTTGAATTCTCCTTAGCGACTTGGTTACTTTTATTTTGCGATTGAATTAAACGCAAAAGGCAGTTACAAATTGCCGGGTCGATCTTCACCTTCCGAACCTCCCCTCCGGGCAACATTAGTGACGACTGCGGGACCCCCCACTAAGAAATGGTAACCTTCCAAGTCCTCAAGGATCCATGCCCCAAATCAACTCAGCCGGAATTCCTAGAGCGCATTTTCTTTTTAGTTAAACTACTCGTTTTGAGTTTGGGCTGTAAGCAATACGCTTACGTTCTGACAAACAAAGGGACTTACAGTGACCTTGCCAAATTATTCTCCCATGTTATGAAGGGGATAGATTTTCGACCAGCAGGCTGCCTTTACCGCTAGCATCACATAACCAACCTAGTGCGCATTGTTTCCACTGATCCGGTCAATTCAGGATTGGAAACTTTTTCATTACCCTGATTTGCTTCTACGCATGAAGTCAGTTGCTACGAGCTGCCCTCAAGGCAGCTCGTAGCAAGTTGAGGCTAAATTTTCGAAACAAATGAAACCTGTATGAGGCTCCCGAACTTCATGTTGGCTCTGACAGTGTTCCAGCAACCTCAGGGACCTCTCTTCCGGGCCTCTCTGGTGCACCCAGCCATACCAAAGCTGAAAACGTTCGAAAACTATTCATTGTTTCACTCAAAAATGAACCAGCTCAAACACCGAACTTTAACGTCCAACACCATTCTTTTACCCTCACAAATAAACCCTGGCTCCCCAACAATCCAAAGCTGACCATCTATTTTTTTCGGGTCACGCAATTCTCAGAAAAATTGGGGTTGACGGACGAGAGGATCTTTGTCTTGTTAACACCAAGCAAAGATTTTTCATAAATCATTTAGTTTACCCATGATTAGGCGTCTTGCGACGCATGACTACAAATTCAACTTCGCAAATTAGTCACATATATGGCTCACCTAGCTCAAATAACGGAGGTCAATCATTGTTTGTCCGCGCCTTCGAATATCCTTGAGTACTATTTTAGTTGCCGGAGACTAAAACGCTCCCAAAATATGCAAATCTACTTCGTCGTCACCGCGGCACCTTTTGGACTTCGTAGTAAACGCGGGCAGAGGAGATTGGCGGAACATGCGTCTGCACGACCCAGGAAGTCGCCGTCCTCTGGCCTATCCTTGGGCATGGAACCATGGTTATTTTGGTACTCGCTGAAAGCAACTTTCCAGACAGTAGCTTATCATCTCCCTTTCTCTTGCTAGTCCCTTCGCTGTGGGCCTAACAAAAGAGTCTTTCATCAATTGGGTAGAAATTGCTTCCATCATTAATTCCATTCGCATTAAAACTTTACCCGATTTTCATGGATAGCCTTCAGGATATCTCCAATAATCAGTATTCTCGTTAGTATAATTCAACGGAAGATTTCCGGTGTTATCTTTGCAACCCAAAGAACGTCCGTTACAATGAAAATTCAACCTAAATTCCAAGAATTACGAAGCCTTATTTCAAATCGAGTGACCTATGGATCTTAAACTGAGATGCTCTGCTTTTGGAGTAAAACGAAGTAGCAAAAACAAAGGAACACGAGAGCAGACTATCAACCGGATGTTTAAAATCTTCTGAAGCCTCCCAAAGAGGGTGTCCTTTAGCCACAGGTTCAGTATGTTCAGGTTTTTAAACCGTCGCCCTTGCATTAGGTTTTTTCTCTTCTGATACTTTTTCTGGGTAGCAGCTGCTTAAAGGAAATAGGGTGAGAAGTTGCTTGGGGTCGCCTCTAGGGTAGCATTCTGGGGGACTGCCAAGAAAAATGATTTACGATGCCTAAAGTGCAGTACATCTGGATCTGAGCCACAGAATCATGTTTCCGATCATTGGTTTGGGGAACTTGGTGGACGCTAACTGGATAGTTTGTCTGGTCTTACGTCAGCTATGTCACTCGTTAGCCATTTTACCCCATCTGCCATCAATATAGACCTCTAGAATCAACTTATTATGAGGCTGGCTTTCTGCAAACATGCAACAAACGTAGTCACAAACATCCTGGTTTACTATTATTTAGTGCCGTTCTGGAAGTTGGGCCTCTGGCACCCATGCCTAATGCCTAACCTTTGAGGTGGCAAAAAATGACTGGCAGACAAAACACTAGCAATGGAATATTCCGTACGATCGGTCCGGAGTCGTTGGGCGAATGGATCCGTGTTGGAAGATGAGTAGTTTTGCATTATCCCTGTGACTCAGACTCAGACTTCCCAATCGTACCTAGGTCCCCTGGGCACTAGAGCTTACATGACTCACTGGTATCTTCGCTTTCTGCCTTGCCAAAAAGGCCCGATTTTAGGAAAACAAATCAGTCAAGATAGCTTTAAAGGCATTACAGACTGCCCCACGTTCTGCGTGCAGCATGGCTAATTGGAAAAACCCACTGTTACCAAAATGAATTCCAATATCGTCTCTGGTAGCCGAGAACCTCGATTAGTTTGTTCAGATACCATCGGCACTAATTGTGCTTTCGGAGTTTCCCAAACATGCTTAGCCAAAAGTGCGGGTACGTGATCCTTATCGATCACCTCTAGAAGTCGCTGGTGCAATTGAACGCTGACCTCTACTTTCTTCGGTAATAATTTCTCATGCATCCTTTTCGACCGAAAAAACATTGTGCATAATTTGGGAGGTAGTTAAATGTGCCTTGTACTTATCGGGTTTCTAGCCATAGTTGACAGTAAGGTGAACTTTGTACCCATGACTTTCTAGAGCATGCAGTTTGTATAATGTGGACACATCGGTGATAAGTTGCGGTCTGCGAAGGCAAGGTTTCTGAGATAAAGGGTTAGGCAAAATCGTTTCCGAAGTGCAAGCAGTAACCGTTAAACTCTTTGACAATATCAGAAAGGAAACAGTCGTTTCCGTCAACCAAAGCTTGCAAAGTGCGCTACATTAGCTGAGCTAGTCGCGGGTGCATTAAAAGTGTCATCTGGCGACACTGCGACTTGAAGCAAAAAAATGCAGAACATCTAGTGATATTGTGGTTATCTGGGAGGCCTTCTGATGAAGAAACTGATGATAGCCTGAAGGTCATTCTGAGGAAACGCCAATTCCAGGGAAATTTAATTCTGCAGAGCCAACGGTTAGATTAGACCGAGTTTTCGCCGCTGTCCATCTTGCTTTTTCTTCTAAAACCGTTAGCAAACTGCCTGCATAACGCCACTCGGAGGGTTCATCTACTAAGCTTAATCCCCAAAACCACTTTAATAGCATTAAGTATTTCCCCTGTGCCTTCTCGAATTACGTGGAAGCCAAGGAACCGCCTTAATAATGTACCTAAAAAGGGACCACCAACCGCCCCTCCAGCATCTTTGGCGTTATGTCTAACTTAGACATTGAATTTGTGATGTTTTTATTCCGCACTCTAAAACATTACTATCTGTTTTCATCATTGTTTTACCTATCCGTATTGAAAGAATAACCATTTTCCTTACTATGTCCTAAGCTTGCAACTTTAAAATAGCACGCCTTTATGCATGATGGACTGCAACCTATTTACCTGACGACGGTGATCACGAAGTCTTGCTAGTTGCTTTGTCTGTATTATCCCTACAATCTACGATACACTACGAGTGATTTTTCTCTTTTTATTGCCATTTTAGAATTCTTCATCTGATTCCTTGAATGATACTCAGCAATTAAATGTTATCTCTCTGGATAAATCCAATTACTGCAGCAATCCGAGTTGAGTTTCTGAGCTTGGGAGTAACCATCTCGAAGCGAACCTCCAACGCCGGCAAACAAGTAAATTCTCGGTTGTTCTCATTGATCTACAGAGTGAGCATAATAGAAATAATAAACTCCTTTACAAGAAACTGTCAATCATAGTAGACAAATGTTATTAGACTTGAAAATGACCTATCAAAATATTACCAGTCTGTCGTCTTTTTGAAGCCTTATGCGGTCACTTATATAGTATTTAGTGAGAGCCGGGCACTTTCTCGACTAGCTAACATCCGAAACTGCCAGTGAAAATGGTGAAACTTGCAAACCTGTAATGTTTTACATACTTTTCTTATCCCTTTAGATACCTCCAGAGTCAAGTGACATTCTGATTGTGGTTCGGCATGTACTTCATGTTTAATGAGGAGACTGCAAAGTTACAAATGTCTTGTTTTCATGTAGTTTCCGACTTAATCCGTTGCCATTAATGGATAAAGTCAAATAGCAGTTGTCTCACCCCTTGAACGTAACACAATAACGATTGGCAAGACTCCTCTCCAATGACAGGTCACTACCTCGAATCCGGGACACTTCTGCCTTGGAAAATCTATTCCACCAGCCACTAACCCTAGGGTCTTGCCACGTCTCACCGGCATACATTCCCAGAACCAAGCAACTGGTAGACCGACTGTTGTAGGCCTGGATCTGAAGAACTCGCCTCGGCCTTCCCAGTCCTCACCCGAGTGCTCCCACTAACCTTCCCCTGCTCATCTTCGTCAACTGAGATTAGAAAACTCGCCCAATTCATCCTCACCTTAGGTAGCTTGTTCACAGGGAAACAGTTCTAGAGGCTTTTGCTTCACAAACCATATGTCCGTTTGGGTCCAGTTGCGTATCTGGCATCTCACGCTGCAGCTGCCGATGAGCCTACCCACAAAAACTAACACTACTCGGCCCTCACTTCAAAACAATCTCAGACCCCTTGCTAACTTGCCCAACATCCAACACGCTTGACTTATGCTGCGATCATTTGCGGAGGCGCTCTCACATCACCCTAAACAGTTGTCACAGGTACCGACCAAGGGTAAAACCATAGCGCATGTATGACTCACACCGATTTCGATTTCAAGGGGTCGTATTGCCTAGGGTCAGCCACAAGCAAGCCACAAATGGCACAGCTGCCCTATCAAGACCGTTACCTTCGTGGTAAGCGAGTTGGTCTACATTTTGTAGCTGCATCCGAAATATCTTTCACCTTTTCTCTTTTACCTTTTACCTCCTCCATTATTGAGATGAAAATGCATATTTTTCTCATGGATTAGGCCGCGGCCAACAGAGGGCTTCCAAGTAAGAAATTTGGCCAGCGGTGGTGGGCTTCGAACCGACGATCTTTATATCCAAACGTCACGGTCTTACTCGTTCGGCCACCGCCGGCCCAACGCTTCCAAGAAGCTACACACATGGGCGATAACCAACGTCCAGTGGCCAGGTTCCAATTAACCGACTCCCCTCAGTGATTGACCATACCTGGCTGCATCTTTCTTCTTGCTGTTTAGCCAACACTGCCATGGGCTGCTTGCAAATGGCCATCGCCTTTTCTTTTGGCTATCATTCTGGTGATTCCTCCACGTATGCCCACGAGTCTTAAAAAGTTCGACAAAATGTGGGTCCAGGAAGCGTTTCAGTGGCATTGTCACAATCGATTTCGTGCTCAACGCGTTCTCCCACAGCTTGGTTTGCTTCAAGTTAAACTAAAAGTGGTTTTAAAAAATTTCGACATTTCTCTGGCAGTGCACCCCATGAAATATAATTGAAGCTCAGACTTGGCATTTGTTGGTTGCTAAAAAACGATAGAGATGAAAGAATTAAACTATCAGTCCTCTGCCAAACTACTCCAAAGGTGCAATTATCTGGTCTACAACCTTAAGCTCCCTAACTCAGCGGTACAAGAGTCACAATCCAGCAAACAATCGGCGGCCCCGTATGTTTTTAAATTCCTAGTATCTACATTTCACAAGCCTGCCACTATCTGAGTATCACGAAGCCCCACGCCGTTGCCGAATTACAAGATTCCCGTAAGCACAGGGCAAATCATAAAAGCACCGCCCGCTCACCCCGTACTCAATATGACTACCTGACAAGAACGTCGTAACTATAAAAATCCTTCGGCTCTTCTGAACGATCTAAGCCAGCCTCATTCTATTTTTAAGAAATAAATGGTTCACGACCGCATGCTCACCTGCTCTTTGTCTTTCAATCATGAACTCCGGCGACGATTTTTTATTTATTCGATTTAATTACCGATAATTGGACTATTAGTGATTTCATGTCTACGGCTGCTCACCACAACATAATGAAAAGTTTATAAACTGTTACCTGCGTGAGGCATCTTATTCCCATCAGGTTAATACCTGCTCCGGGTTTCTTCCCCCATCCTTGAGCTATGCAGCTCGATAGGACGTTTTATGCCGTTGTAACGCTTGACAACGCAACCAAGCATGTCTCTCGGAGTTTTCTAGGAATATACCACATATCCATTTTTGATTTTGTCTTTTTTCATGTCTTTAGTAACACCATTACGGATCTCAAAAACTCTGCTGAATTTGCAACCAACTTCTAAACAACAAACCAAATACCCGGACGCCATTGGAGCGTTGGAAAGCACAGCATCTAGTAGGATTTGTGACAGATCTATCTGACGTCTAAAACCCACACTGGAAGTAAAGCAGACCTCTATGCCAGGCAAATTCTGATATCGTGGTCTTGAGCATCATTTTTCTGGACCCAAGTTCTCACAATAAGTTCCGTGTACCAAAATTCCGTGGGCCCTTGAACTTGACCGTAAATTACTGAAATTAATAACAGTAATGTTGCATTTCTCGAAGACTTCGAAAGGCGTTGCTCCGGTATCACACACCGTTTCAAAAACAGCAACTCAAAGATTAGGCAGAAAGGCAAGTAAGTGTCACCTACTCACGGTTTTCAGATGATTAACAGAAGTCACCTTCAGCACAGAGCTCAGCGTTGAGGTGAATCCACAATTCATGCAGCGGGTAAAGTCTGGCGAATTTCAGTGTGCGTCCAAAGAATTCGGAATTCGACAAATTCGCATTACGCTCAAAATAGTTAATGCGCAAGAAAATGGTCAATATAAATTATGAGTGACGGATGAAAATTTGCAAGGCCTGGCCAAGACGACCGGAGAAAAGAATGGAGTAGAACAGTGTAAAAGTAATGTCAATATGGGGAAAGATATGTATAGTTATGCATTGTTTGGTGAACTCTCCTCCTAAAAAACGCACAAAGCCATTTAGAATAGCAAAAGGAGAAGAATACTGATGTAGAATCACCGTGGTCAATTATATAAGGACGTGGAAATAAAAAGGACAACAAAATGAGAGAAGGACAACGAATGTTTGAATGCAACGCGTCAATTAAAGTATCGAACGCGGGTAAGCCAGTGTGAACAAAGGATGGATTATTTGCTTCATTCGTTGAGGTTTGAATTTTTGGCGGCCACAGGAATAATAATAGCATCAAGGCTGAGCTGAAGATGACAACCGAAGTTATTAGGACATTCGAACGATAAGATTGATATTTGGGTGTTTTTGCACATATTCACCATCAAGCAGATCAAAATGTCAAGCAGCGTTGTGGGGAAGATTTTTCTGCTCACATGAAGTTGGCATTGGCCTCCAGGTACTGACACACCTGTAATGGGGGCGTTTGTTGCCACCAGCGAGTCATGCGGGATGAATGCAACAACATGCCTCATTTATTAACTAAAACTGCGCATCATCTGTCACTTCTTGTTCTTAGTGTCGCACACACCATTACTCACCGCTGGACTACCCGTAAGCCGCCACCTTTTTTCCTTTTTCCGTTCGGGATGTGTGAGTTCACTATCCAGTTGATAGCCCCCATCCTTGCGCGTCTCAGCACACCGTAGAAAACCGACCCGAGGCTCAGATCAGCTGTCGCAGGACGGACAAATGTGATCTGCTCCACCGGCCGTGGTGAGGTGAACATTGCTGTTAATCTGCATGACTCACCAATGCAAACTGATTACCCAGCTGCAAATCTGTTTAAAAATAGAGGCCACATAATGTGATCCCGAAGCTTACAAACTATGAGCGCACAAGTTCTCCCAATTACACAGCTTTAATCTTGTAACTACCAAATCGTGGCTAGCGTGCCCAGATCACTGACAGTCAATTGCCAAGAAGGCGTCCACACATAAATCATTTTCAGAGACACATCACTGTCTATTTCGAGCGTAACACTCAATTTACCTTCGACATTCGCGGCTAGTAGTATACTAGTATTTCTCTCAAGGTGGCTCCCGAACGCATGCAGTGCCGGCAAAGAGATCCGTTTTTGCTTGACATTGTCTCACCGGCGTCGGATATATTCGAAGCATGCCATATTGCTCGTCATTCTGTCCCCGACTGCTGACGATGTTTCCCTTCTTCATGTCCTCAAACAATTGTTTGACATGGTTTGTTATCACACTCCTCTCCACATTTTCGACGGGTTCTCAGTTATTTTCTCCGCTGCAGGATCCACGGTAAAATGGATGACGTTTCGTTTTACCTCCATTTTATTACCGGGCGTGCAATGGCCATCAGCACTATCTTCCAGCTGTTTTGATCCGTTTCGACAGTTTTCCACACTTAACCCATGACCTTTGCTGACCTTTTTCGTGGCAGCTTAAATTCCATGTCCATTTTATAGCATTATTGCGGATATATTTCAACACTTGCCGCCCTCATCCACTTGAACCTTGCAACTGCGGTACACATTTCCGATGCGCATAAACACCTTTTTTCTTGTACAGTGCTTTTTTCATTTTTTCTTCTTATTTTCCCCCAAAGACCCACCGCATGCTCCATTGAAACTTGTAATATCCATGTAATTTTTGATAGCTCAAACAAGCAGGCTTCTCATAGCGTTTGGGAAATATGCCGCATCTACATAAAAAGTGTTCTTTCCATTAAAAGGTGATCTGAAATAATCATGTTTGCCCGACCTGGAGCGGTTCACGTTGATCTTACACCTCAATCGTTTTCGGGTATGGAAGAACATGCAAATCAACAGCAATAACCCGGATGAAAAGCCCATGGTGCGGCGGCACTGAGCAGAGGTGTTTCTAGTGTGAAAAGCGAGAGATAAAAGCAGGCCGGATCTATTCGAGCTGAGGTTTACGTCGAGTGCAACAGTAAAATGCGGGGGTAAAAAATATGGAAAGGAGAGAGTGAAGTGGAAAGTTATGCTGACCTTAGCATATATCGGTACAGTGGACTGCCGATCACACCCGTCTACAAAAGGGGACTGAGATGATATCCTGGTATTTTGACCTGGGGGGAAATGGCAGTTGCATCTAAATCTGAAAGGTCAGGTAACTTTACGTCCGGGGGATTTGCTCAGACTGAGTTGCAGGCAACCGGTGGACCAGTAAACCTAAGCATCTGCGGTAACAAGGCCATGGAATTGAGCAAAATCTCGTGGACAGCAACAAAATGTTAGGACCCAAATCCGTGGATTCTTCCATCTCGCTTCATCCACACAACCCACTCACCTAGTCTCGGCTAGCAGCTCCTACTCTCTCTGAAAGGCCAGCTTATCTGTGGGTGGTTTTTCCTACCGACTGACACCCAGAGGTCGGCTAAAGTATTTCATTTCAAAATGGTCGGCTAAATTTCAAAGAGAAATGTTAACAAACGATTGGCCAGAAACAAAACTTCAAAGCCTTCATCCTTGAAAGCCAAACATTCTACGTTGTAAAGGCAGCTTTCGTCGACACATGACTTCTCCGAGCTAATTTTTTGGCATCATGAATCTCCCATCCGTAAAACTTTCCCCGTTATTCCTCATGTTCATCAAGGACGCACTGATTTCAATACCTCCGTCCCTGTTTTCTGATGAAGTAAAGATGATTTTCCCTCTCGGGCCCAAAGAGGCAAGCGCTGCGGTCTGAGAAATCTGTGCCGATTTGTCTACTTTGGAAGGTTGGTGCACCTCCTCTATCAACAACATTGAGGCACGCACACACAAGTGCACGCTACCTAGCGGTTTAATTTCCTGCTTGGATCTCCAAAATTTGTGGCCTTGGTTCTAATTAATCAGCTTCTGTAGAATTCACAGAGCATGAAATGATTAAGTCGGCTAAAGCTAGGCGAAATTTAAATTTGATTGCTCCCTCAATGAAACTGCTTGCCAGCACTCCCTGTATTCGTATAACAAACTTTTGACCACTCCTCGAATACAGCAACTATATATATTCCAGCATGTCAAAATCAGATAGGATTTCCATTGATGGCATCCAGATTCCACTGATCGAAAAAGTGTTGGCTTGGTCAACTAATCTAAATACAGAGAACGCTGTTTTATACTCAACCTTGGGCAACTCTGTCTACGTCACCTGAAAGTTAACCAGGGTTCGGTACGTAACCTGGTGGATAAGCATTCCGGCTCCGCTGACCTAATTTCATTTTCCTCCGCTGGCCTCTAGCCTGCCCGACAAAGGTCTCTAAACGTATACACAGAAACTGCCAAATATTCTTTAAGGTCGCATTTCTTTCGGGTAATTTTTTCAGAGCCATAGACTAAAATTCCCAATATCATTCGCCACATACAAAACCGCTCCGGCCTTAAAGCCGCCATAAATGCTCACTTAATAGTCACCCAAGCCCTTCAACTGACCAACGCCCATAGTTCAGAAGGGCATCCTTTCATTCAGCCATGAAATTCTAAAACCTACCCTGACGCTTGTCTCCACGGCACATTCCGCGTGATCAAACTTGCATCCCGTATCATTGAATAAGGCTCCTGGTAACAGTTCTTCACTCGAGTCCACCAGACATTGACCCAATTTGACTCCGGTTCTCCTTCTTTTCCAACGCCACGTTCATCTCTAGACCAAGCTCAATTTATGAACGCGAAATTGCTCGAAACAAACCTCATGTATTAGTATTACGATGGCACAATACCCATCCTTTGTCGCCGCTCTCCTTGCTTAATCGGTCTGTGCCTTGTGAATTTGAGTTTTTTACTACCTTTTTGATATCCAGTCTAGTTTTCGCTCATTTCCATTCCGTTATCGCATCCATACTGATACTCATCTCCACCCTATGACTCTCTTGACTATCGAGTACCCCGGCCAACGGGCGGCGACAGCCATTGCCCTCCAGCCATATTTTGCGCCCGCGATACGCACCTTTGTTGCATTCAAACAATATAACTCGCAGTGTAGGACTGGAATGCAACCACAGAAAAATCTTTGCAAACCATTACCTAGCTTTGAATTAAAGTCCCCTGCTCGGAAAACCACATTGCCCGTTATGATCCTGTGAGCGTAAACCACATTGCATTGTATGTTTGGTTTCCGTTTTCCATGTCTTCATTGTGCCTTCCTGGCCTAATTTTAATGTTATCTTGCGCATGTCTCTCGTATGTCGAGAGATATACAAAAACAAACAAGCCTCCCAAATCACTAGAGGTCGCTTTCACCCCCTGTCTCTTCGATTCACATATTTCCATGTGCATCATCTATGTAAAAAATTGATCTTGCCTTGTGCATGCATCTCGCAATCGAGAAAATATACATTATCATTATCATTATCGAATGTACCTTGGGTCAGATATTGCAGCCTTATCTGAGCTAATGTTGAGTTTCGTTTACTTATCTCTTATCGTCCTTAGCCGGTCACACCGCTTTTAAGAAACGATGCAGTTTCTGGCCCAAAATGTTCCCGCCCATTCAGTATTCGCCGTCATCTCAAATCTTTTCTTACGTACACTCTGATGACAATTATTCTCTCTCTCGTTTGCCTTATCACTCCCAGTCTTCTGATAATCGCACAGCAGCAATTTGTCCTTCTCCTCATGCCTTCAGTTCCAGTCGCTCAATCGACCTAAAAAACGGTTTGCGAGTGACAAAATGCGAATAGGCTTTATACTGGATTTATTCATACCCACAGACCCGTGCTCAACAACGGTTGCACTGCTTTGTGTGATTGCTTAATCTTACTTTCCCTTTTCATAGTCCCGTGCAGTGAAAGCCCTGTTGCAACAGCGACAATGCTATGGGTTGCGAGCGTCGGGAGGGCAAACCTCACCCAGAGATTGCATAAAAATTGCTGATGCGCAAAACTTGTAATCAGGCGGTGAAGTTATTGAAAACTCCAATGTGGGCCCAAACAATATTGTGTCAGGAAAATAAAAATAAGGAAACCGGGTTGTAAAGGAAGCGGGCCACCTTCGACATTGACTTTATCTCCCGTCAGCTTAGGCCTGATCCTGAAAACTGAGAATCTCCGCCGTCTGCGTGTTTGTCTGATGTCTTACTGGTTTTTAAACCGTAAACTTGGCGGGGTATTACAGCATTGCGCGCTCCACATGTGTACAGCCCTGCCCATATGAACGTCTACTCCACCTCCCTGCCTGAGATATGCACATTTGATATGCATGCTTGCGTCTTCTACGACAGCCGTCATATAACAACGTTCTCACTCATTTTCAATCTGTTTGCAATTTGTCCTTTCACAGGTGTACATCTATCGACAGGTCCGAAATTGACAGACGGCAGTGTTCCATCGATATTGTGCATTCTCAACCTGCCGATGGTAATTCTTTTGATCCATTCTGTTGCACATGATATGTACTTGCGAAAGCCCCATCCAAACTTATTATTGATTTGAATCACTACCGCTGAATTACTCTGTGCGCTTCCTTTTGCCTTGATACTTTCCGACCGACAGATTCATTTTTACATTTATTCCTAATCTTGCCCTTGTTGAAAAATATAAGATACCTACTTAATTATTAGCCTTTGTGTTTTCCACCATGTTCTTCATAGCCCAGATGGGAACCTTACCTCTTTGCTAGATGGCATTCACCAGATTACCTAGGGCCCAAGATCCAACCCACCCACACTTTGTTTTTCACACTACTGCATCAGAAATTGCAAAAAACCACTCATACTAGTGTAATGTGAACAGTGCTGATCACGACCGTCGCTGTATGAGTGGTTCTAGTCTTGAAAATATGTCGTGCCCAGATATGCTCAAAGCGCAGACCTGTTATTGCTTTGGATGTTTTTCCACCAGCTCCCATATTTTCGACCATTTTGTTCACTTTTCCGTCCTTCACTGCTTACGGCAATTCCTTAACCGATGCTCTTTCCAGATTGTCGTTTTCTCT
Source organism: Fasciolopsis buskii (assembly GCA_008360955.1). Lineage (NCBI taxonomy): Eukaryota > Metazoa > Platyhelminthes > Trematoda > Plagiorchiida > Fasciolidae > Fasciolopsis > Fasciolopsis buskii. Next base: position 134,295 of record LUCM01011113.1, on the reverse strand, counting down.
TCCTTATTCCGTACTGACAAACAGCACTTCTGGCCGCTGAACGTTCCCTGTGTTGTTGGTTGCAGATCTCTCATTACGGCACTATGCTTAGAAATCAAATACAACCTGGGCGTCGAATCCATCCAATCTTCCTCGCAAAAGCACCGCCCATGATCATTCAGACCATCGGGACTTCCGCGGAATCTTTGGCCTTGGATTCATGTACCCAAACCATCTTCCCCACTGGTTGCACTGCTAGTTCAACCAATCAGCAGATGGGACCAAGCTTACTTGCGTTGAGCTGCTGGGAGATTTAGAGTATGCAGAGTGGAAACGTCATGGCCAACGGCTTGTGTATGCTCACCATCCTGCCCGCCCTAGCCCAGTATAAACCCCCTCAATGAGTACAACGCTCTTGCCTCCAGCTAAGTTGCAGTGGTCTTATGTATCGCCCTGCTCATACTATTAAACACACTCAGAATTCGTTATTCACATTTATAACATTTAATCGGATCAGAGTGTCCTCAATTCCAAACAGATTGCATTCACATTTCTTGCATTTCCGTATTTTCACAAGTGTCCCTAACCTCTTCCAGTGGAAGTCCGTCCAAAAAGGATTATCTAGATCCATTTAAAAGCTCGAAAACTCGTGTCTAGCCTATCCCACTCAGGTTGTGTTCATGAGAAAACAGACACATTGCATCTTCATTTTTGGTTTAATTTTTCCGTGTGTCCACTGTTTCATGCTTGTAAAAATTTTATCTTGCCTTGCGCACACCTCTTGGACGTCGAGAAATATATGCTATATATATTTATTATATATATATATTATATACAGGCGTTTTGCGGGTTCTACACAAATAATAGAACGTTTGGAGCTCCAAAGGGCAAAGCCAGACAATGAACTATTGGTTAGAACACTCCAAATCTATCCTACCTTCGTATGGTACTAAAAATAGCAACTTGTATATTTTTTGATTTTCGAGAGGCATCCGCAGAGCAACAGCAAATTTGCACAAGGAGGACACAGCGAAATCCTAGCAAATAATAATCAGCAATGAAATTTGAATGCTTTCGCTTCCATGACCAGAATTTGCAATGTGACGCGCTGTGCATGAGCTTTTCAGTTTAAAATCAAGCCAGACAATCGTTTGCCAGGATTATGCAAGGCTCTATGTGACACACTGTCAATGGTAGACTGCCAGTCACTTCATATTTAAATGCACCAAAGTTGCGCGCCGCAGGCGCATAATTCAGTCAGAAAACGATGGCGGCTGTCGACATATGGTCCAGTTCCCCGAAAATCGAGAGGATTATTTGATGGAAAGGAAAGTGATATTGAGATCTGGATTGATTTGGATGTGGTAACGGGATGGATATGAGTCCAGACCAGACTGGGCGTTATATGAGGTGGATATATGAGGTGGATAAAAGAGAGGAGAAATCTACAACATTAACGATTCCGTTTAATGCTGACTATATTTTCTCCTCGGGACATGAAGAGTGACAATAATAGTTAACTTCTTGCAGATTGCCAGGATAGGCTGTACGCATGGTCCTGACGTGCAACGATAGTAAAAACGCAGGAGAAAAGCAAAAGAGCTAGTGTGCAGGGAGTATGAGCCCTACACAGTAGATAATTATACATATGCCAGGTCATGTTTTTATGGTGAGCGCACAAACGGCAACGAATTTTCGCTCGGGAGATGAGATCAACGGGTATTTCTCGTCAGTTCAACTTGCTGTCTTTGTTGTATATCTCGTAGGCCACCATTTGTATGCACCGGACCGAAATGGGTCGACAGCGCCACCAGTAAGCCCCCACAGGTTGTTAGATTTCTGAATGATATGTTAAAACAGGAAATGGAAATGGTAGAATGAATTACGTTTGGCGGAAAAATGCATTAAAACATGAAACGGAAAACGTGGAAGCGGTTTCTGGCGGAATGCTCAATCTGGTGGGCAGTAAATTGAATGGACACTGGCAGAGTAATAGGCGGAATACTGGAAGGAAAATTCGTCGGTCAGGTAGAGGCGGCAGCACAGTATGGCAATCATGTGACAGCTTGTCTAATTTACGAGGCCTGTTATGGGTAATTCTGATTTCTTGATTTTTGTCTGAGTCTACTGGTGGAAGTGGATTCAGGAATAGAAGATGAACCGGACAAAAATGAGGCGATGTCTAGTGAACTCTTAAGTAGGGCTTTCGAAAGAAGCAGCACCATGTTGACAAGCTTGGAAGAATATATTGAAGGTTCACGGGAAATGATTATCCTCAACAGAACGATGACCCACAGCAGTTGTCAATAAAACTTTTGCCGGTGAGTTCGCTTGGCTTTTAAAGTTTAGGCAGAAACAGCTTCGGGAGGAAGCAGGAGAAAGCCAGGACAAAGGAGTGCTCGTAAACAGTTGGACTAGAGGGCTGTGACCAAAATGATGCTGGTGTGCGAGGCTGACCGAGTGCTGGCCACCTAACCTGAAAAACCGCCGGACGAAGCGGGGAATCTGATCGCGCCTTGCATTAATTTGACAACGCTGGAATACAATGCAATTAGGTTCACAGAACCGGAGCTAGATTACTGAGGGGATAGGAGTTTGGAAGTGTCTAAATAAACAAAGAGGCAGAGAGGAGCAATTAGAAAGAGTTTAATGGTCTAAGTAGTTTCGGTTTTTCGTGTGGTTAAATGTGTAACGAGATTTATTTCCTATTCCACGATTAACAAATCACTTCCATCAATGTATTTTCAAAAACCCGATCTAGTTTCACGCACTCGATCCTCAACTATGGGTAATATAAACAAATGAGGGAAATTACAGTACCGCTCGACCTGCTTCTTTTTCAAATGCGATTGATAACGGTGATAAAATGTGCAACTGTTAGGGAGTTTATTCCCAAATGAAGGATATTTAACAATAAAGAAGTTGGCTCTGACAGGTCTTTGGTATTGGAAAGGTACTAATTAACTCCGTATTTCGAACTCAGTATGGGAGTAGGTTTGTATCACGAGTTGCCTAGACGCAGCTGTTGCCAGTGGTTACCTTAGTGAAGAGCACCAGGCTTGCTCTTGTGCATTGAATCCCCAGTGGACCAAATGTCAGCGATCCGCAACAGTGTATGCAATTTGGGTTTTCAGAGCAGCCAACGAACTGCTTGGCTATTGTACGCTGGAAGTTTTCAATCGCCACTATGTTGCACTGCCTCATATTCCAAAAGACTTAAGAGAAATACTCAGGAAAAGATCTGATGTGGGTTGTAAAACGGCGAAGCTTGCTTAATTTCAACTTCAGAGTTTTGTGGAGCAGTTCTAATAACATATTTGCTCTCGCAACTTGTCCGGGATCAGATTCAGAAAAATTCAAGATTTAAAATGATTTAGGCCGAAGTCTCAAATTTAAGGGTTCATGAGGATGACATCGTTATGAAGATTGAGTTCTCTTGGTGACATAATAATAATGTATATTTCTCCATTTGCGAGAGGCATCCGCAAGGCAAGATCAAATTTCCCAAGGATGATGCACAGGAAATGTGAATGATAGAAATCGAATGAGATAATGGGTGGGAGCAGTATTCAGTTATTGCAGATGCTCACTGGAAAGTGAAATGAGATACTGCAAAGCAACGGGGGAAGTAGAATTATGCCAGTGAAAAGCAAAAACAGAAAAATTATTTTTCAAGACCAAAAAGCGTTTCCTGGGGCTGTTTGCGAGCAGCGGACTACGAGTCACTTCGTGTTTAAGTGCACTAAATAATGATCAGTTGCATTCTGGCAGAGGCACCATCCATGGATTAACGTAGAAATTTTTAAAATAAGCCGGGAAATTGTGAGAATTATGGTGGATGCGCTGAAAAAAGACGTACTCTTTCGCGACAGTTGTTCATGTGGAGGCTGATCCATGCGCTACGGAATAACAAACTAGTTTCTAACATTACACACTTTACGATAGAATGCTGTCAACGGAATTTTCTGGGTTCAAGCTGGTGTCCCTATCTACTGTGACATTTCCCTCGGGCCTAAAAACCAGTGGAATTCAACTTTTACCGCCGCGGCGATCGGTGGAGAAGGTAGGATACAGTCCTGCGATTTCACCCTCGTTTTTAGGCGACCGCTCTTCACAAGCCCCCAGATGGTTCTGCTTCGCTGTCCTCCATTGGGCAGCTCTGGGTGCTTTAGTTTTGCAGATCAATCAGCACTATCCTGGAAGGAGGCGAATGAGTTTTGTCCCTTGATAAGCCGAACTTTCGGGATACTTTCCACCTTGTTTCCCTTGTGATGCACCAAGCTTCCTCCCTAACTTCGTTAATACTTGCGAAACCTACCGCCCCTGAAACCATACACCTCAGACTATTCCACGTCTCCCCACACATCGTGAAACAACGGAGTTCACGATACTTTCCTCACAAAAAGCGTTGATGCACGCAGCGCACTAGAAATTTCAAGCCACGCAGCAGCCCACGATAACTGATATGTAGTGATGGATGCATTTTCCATGCTTACCATTGGGAAATCTCCAGACGCTCATTCGAGTCTTTGGATCATTTCTTTTTGAGCCAACGAAATTGAATTGGACTTTGTTTGAGCGGGTCGTCGCACAGTACTCAGCGTCTGGTCCAGTTGCGGGGACTTGAGTTCGCACTTTTTGTAGGGCGATCCCTTGTGTTACCATTCGGTAATTTCGCCATGTTAACCCTCACACTCACTGCACCCCCGCGTCAGAAAAGCCCGTATCGCCTACTTTGCAGATCTACACATTTACACTCCCATGGAGGGGCACTGTCCCGGTAAACCACACAGCGGTAACGAGCACGTTACAGGCTGCGACTTTGAAATTGATTGTGTAATTGTTGAGCTGGCTGATTGGCTTACTGGGATTTGGCTCACGGTCTCTTTTTATGTTGCTCCTTCTAGAGTGTGACGTGCGTAGACCCCTTTGAAAAGCACTGTCCCGGTCGGCATATTAAAAATCTGGCATCCACGGAGGGGGAGAGTGATCAGGGACGCCTTGAGTGGTAGTCTGGCAAAGTTGTTTAAATTTTGTGATCACATGCAATGACCTGCCCTGGTTGCATTGTGGAAGCATGTGTGGTCGCGGTTTAAGATCTTAAACTGTGACCACAAAATTGGAGTAGCTGAAGCTACTGTAGTGGTGGTAGTGCAACATGCTGTGAACCGTGTTCTTTTTTGAGCGATGCAAAAGAAGAAGCTGTGACTTGGCATACTGGATTTCGTTGTGTAAGTGTTGATACTGGTAGACACGCTTCCCAACCGAGACCAACTCTGTCATGACCTCCTACATGACCACCTTACTTTTGCAAATGCCTGGTAACTGGCGTTTTTAAAACAAAAGCGACCAAGATGCGAGCAAGCTAAACACTAACCGATGAGAATATACCTGGTGCACCCTGATGTTACGTGCGCAGACGGCTCAATTTCTGTCACAACCAACCAGCCTATTCGAAACTGATTCGACAGTTTCTTCAGATAATGACAGCGTTCCTTTGTACGCCATTAGGGGTCATATCACCGTTGTTCGGTTCATATATGCTAATAAAGTAAACTAAGTTAACTCTTATGCTAGTAGTGGATACAAATGTTTCGATAATATGCGGCTGTCCTAATAATTGCGCCCGAATTGTACCAACTGCGTCATCCTACAGAACTATGGTTTTAAAACCATAATTTATCAATTTACAAGCTTTGCCGTTCATTCACTCTGCACTCCGTCCTGTATACGACCACCTTGTCTCAGTTCGAATTACTCACAGTATCACAAATAAGTGCGAGGCGATTGACTCAAGCATTAAATTTAAGGTAAAACCATCGTCCTTTGACATCAGCACAAATGTGCAGATCCCATGGATTGAATGGATAGAAGCAATGAAAAAGAGCATTTATTCAGAATCATAACTCCAGGTACACAATTTCTTAAACCCGTTTCGTCTTTGATGCTTTCATGTTCCCGGACATCATTTCCCTCATCGGTAATGTTATTATTATCTTACATTAGCTCCTGTTTTCCGCTTATGGTTTTATACGGTGTTGTGGAGCCACTGCTACCACTGTGCTTACACGGTTCTTTTCGGACTGGAAGGGGATATTCATCTTTCGCACGGAGTATAGGGTTTTTATGAACTTACCTATGATAAAATGATACAAGGCATTTCGCTTGAAAATGAACTTGCCGTGCTGTGAAAGTGAATTTATTTTGACCGCAGTACTGCTGCAGATCAACCGAGACGTTACATTTCTAAAAAATCCTTAAGAATGATTTATCTGTGCCAAGGACTGTCGGATCCTACAATGGTCAGTGATCTGCGATAAGCAATCACTTGCAAGTTTTTCCTGTAGCTTTTCTTAACTCTATACAGGGAAGAATCTGTTGGGTTAGAGGGCAGCTGCAAGTTAAATAAATTGACTGTGCACGCACGAATATGTTTCTCTGGATGACTTATGTCAAGGGCCTTGGAAGACCTCTGTATTTCACCCTGAATTTCATCTAGTGACTTCTTACTCTCACTTATTGCGAGGTTTCAGAAGAGTTAGGCGTCTATTGAACACCTGTCATATTCGGTGAACAGGTACTGTGACACCCTAACCTGATGGCATGGTAGTTAAAGAAAACTGACTGTGAAATCTGCGGGTGTCTTCTTCAAAAATTGAAATCGGAAGCCCTGATTTATTACTTAGGGTTTTGATGCTAGAAAAGAGAGATGGACTTCCTGGATCCAATGACCACTGCCGAAAGTGATGGAAAATTTGGATTGATTATCAGTAGTACGAGAACATTAGCCTGACCTCTCTTCGAGTGAGGTAAGCAGAGCGTGTTGTGGCATGACTGCGAGTATGACCACTTTTGGCAGTCACTAAAAAATTCGACTATTACTTTGACATTTTGTCGAAACCGCTTGGGTGTTTTGATCGCCGCTAAAATATGTTTGGGGAAATTGGAAACCGAACTAATTTAGCAGAAACTCACCTGAGGACCACTTTGGTGAGGTGAACAGAATAGGTGGTAGAATGGCCACGGGGATGTCCATTGTTAGCTAATGGTGGGAGTCAATGTGATCGGCTTTAGAGGTGTTTCCACTGCCTCAATTTGAAGATGAATAATTATAAAAGTACACCAAACTGAGAGTCTTCGGTAAAGCGGCCGTTGTTCTGGCTCTGGGTAATATAGAGTCATCATTTGGAATAACGAATAAAGCAGACCTCGCCTGATTTTGAAATCACCAGCGTAATTCCCTATTTGTTTATTGAGAAATCGTCTTTTGAAGAATTTCCTGGTTTAGTTTTACCCTTGAGAAGATACGCCTTGTTGCTGATAATGTGAAGGTATCCTACGTCACCCGTCTGGGGGGGAATCATGTCTATTGTTCAACCGCTAAATGGTGGCTTATTGCTCTGTTCCTGCCTCTGAATTTTCAATGTGTTTTCGAATCAACCTAGAGTAAGTGTGAACTTGCGTCATAGACACTGAGGAACCTGCCTGTGCTCGAGCACGAGAACTTTACGGGAAACTGCATTCGCTAGGTTTCGGTACCCTTGCACCAACCGTTGGAGTTTGCTTCCGCCCGCATTCGAAATGAGCTCCGATTGTTCATCCTCAGAAAGCCAGGTGCGGTTGATAATGCATCTTGTCCGTCTTCGTCCAGTCTAATAACGGAGAACAGACTCAGAGGACATCTGAAAATGATACGGTAACAGTGTGCTGCGTGAATCGTTCATAATGTGTGTGTGTGTGTGTGTACCTGTATCACACGTATCACCAGTTTGCACTGAGTACCAGAAAATCCCAAGTGCTTGTTCTTTCGGCAGATCTAGATTCGGATGTCTAGAAGTAGGCACTCCGAAGTTCGGTTTTCGTAAGTCCTGAGGGAAACTCGGATTAGTTTTGATGCTTCGTGAAAACCCTTTTTTGAAAGAAATCCGTTCATAGAGTAAATGCAAATGCAAAGTTTACGTGGTTTCACTTCCGTACCCGGAAATGATGCTTGATTTGTTACAACACTTTGTTAGGTGATGTACTACAACCTTTTAAGCAATTACTGTATAACACCAAGATTAAGCGGTCGCCGCTCATGCTCGGCAGTATGACACACTTACAGTCTCCATCAGATGCTGCGGATGTGTCCATATCCTCCGATAGATCACGAGCAGAAACTACCAATCTAGCGGTGGACGGATACGTGGCATCAAAATGGTTTTCCAAAGTGGTATACTTCTGATACCTCATTGTCCATTGGTTTTCGTGGTTTTTCTTTGTTTGAATCCTTTATGTCATTCCGTGAATAAGCACAGCGTTGTCAGGTTTACAATGGGATACGATGTAGCTGCCAAAATCTAGAATCATTTTGCCAGGTCTTCTTTCCAGTGTTAGGGTATCGTATGCATCTGTAAGCGACGGTTGGAATTTCATTTTCGAGAACAACCGATGCATTTACAAACATAACCGAAAGCGAAAATGCTGCGCCTGATGGTGAAAGTCAACCGACCTCAAGTGAAGCTGTCTAAAATCTTATCCCCTGGGGACGATTGCAAGCAGTGGGAGCCCCGGCTGCATTTTAATCTTTGTGATGTTTCCCTGGCGTAACTAAATAGTTTTGTGATCAGTTACCTATCTGACACTACTGCACGACGGTTTCTTAGTCTTAAGCTACCTGACTCAGCAGAGGTTACAACTGCCTGAAGATACGGTTTAGAAATACCACTCCGAATTCTGTTTTCATCAACTCGTTCTATCAGGGAGCTCAAGAGCCCACAGAGTCTGTCTAAACGTATGAAGCCTACCTGCAGGAGGTGGCAGCAAAAACGTTCCTCGAGATGAGCGGTGAAGAAGTGGACTGCGCGGTCTTGCACCGAATTCAAACAGGCATTTGCCTTCCCGAGGTGCGATCGAAGTCTGTTGGCCACCTGCCTGTCCCCGGACAACTCGTTTCAGATTGTGAAAGATCACGAAGCAGTCCCCTGGGTTGAAGGGTCATTGAGTTTGAAAACTGAGTCCCTACACAAGAAACAGTCACACGCAACCCCCTCGCTTCGATTGTTATTACTGTGCCGCTAATCCTGATCGTTTTGACGTGTAGGAAACAAATTCCGGTTCTGATCGACACGGTTTCCACCCACTGCATCATCAAATCAGCGTCGTACAGAATAAACTAGGGACACACACAGGCTAATATTATCATTGTCGGAGGAAGCCGAGTACTCGTCTAGGGAGGAATCTTATCCGAAAAACTCTGGCTGCGTTTTATTGCATGACTCCTTGATTTTGGAGGTGACTTGGGACATGATCGTTGGCATGGAACTTCTGGTCAAACACCATGCAGCGATTAACATGTACGACAGAAGCACTTCTTTTAGCAGCTCTTAAGACCCATTTGAGCTCTGTGCACACGCCATGGTGGAGACGGGAGAACCACGAACGAACGATCTGTTACTTCCTACCACTGTATCAATCCATGAAACGTCCTCCTTGGCTGCAATACTGCGATGCTTTTAGCGTACATTGGGACGTCCCGGGATGAACAAACATGTTTCAGGACAATGAATACCGATCCTCATATCCTATTCGGCACGCATGTCGGGGCACCTGGTACACGAACAAGCTGAAGTGGACGCCATGATCCGTAACATATTGGAGATCATCTGGCGATCCTCTCTTTGTTCGCCTTCAATCGTTCTTGTCGAAAAGTTAGACGGCAAGAGGAGGCTGTGCGTTGATTACCGAATGTGACTCGCTTGCCTTACCGCCCATTGGCATCACGTTGAATGCGGTTGCAGAGTCACTGTACTTTTCCTCCTTAGATTTGGCTTCTGGAACATGGAAGTTCACTTCAGAGGCAGCCGAGACTGCTGTTCACATAAGGCAAGACATGTAGGGCGAGCAAATGGACAGAGTTTTCGACTGACTTGGCTGCAAGTGTTCGATGGATTTGGGAAAATCTTGGATGAAAACGCAAGAAGTCTTCGATTTAGTGGTGTCTGATGCATTAGAAACCTTTCCGATGGAGATATCGATTCACGAACCTTGAGATCGGTAAACTGCAGTATAGCATCAGTTACTCAGATAACCAGGATTTGAGTAAGTGACATCGGTGTCAGGCTTTATTTGTCTCATTAGGCGTCCGCTCTAAGGTAAAAAAGGGAGCGGCAATTAGCCAAAGTGGTAACTTAGAGATATCTCGCCACAAGTCATTGATCTTGGAAAGTTTCACGGTCCCCCAAAAGCTGTAGGAGTTTAAAGAGCGAGAAAAAATTTTCTGAAGCTACTTGAAATTAAAAGCTGGCCCTTGATCTCTTTGTTCTAAAGCTCTCGGTCCAGGCAATCTGATTACCATGGCCCACTATTGGCCAAAGCCAAATGTCTCCGTCGTCCAACTACCCACAATCTTTAAGTCAGATAAACCAATCACATGTTAGTGGGAGCGTTGATTACTGCTATTTACGTCTAGTTAGCCGGTCTGTTCTAATCATGGTGAACGTTGTTAGTGATGATGATGGTTTGTTTTTAGAATATTGTCCTGAAATCTGGAAATAACTTGAAAGAATTGTTTCACTAAGCCTTTTTTAATGGAGATGACGGTCATCTCCTGGATATCGAAACAATTGGCATCCAAATTGCACCTTCTTTAGGGAAAGCGCACACAATCTAACATTAGTCTTCTGCTTAGGTCACGAAAGCATACGGGTTTACTCTACTGACTAGGTGCATAGTCTGATCAACCTTGTCTTTAAGTGCATCTGGGCCGAAACGTACGACTACGTATGCCGAAATAAACCAACTACATCTGTTTCAACGGCAATTATTCATTCTTACCGGACGATGGAATTTCATGGCACAAGGGATTATTGACTAGAGTGGAAACCCGTGCCAGTGCCGGAAACAGCAGTCTTTGAGTCCCCAAAAGATGGAGGTGAAGGTTTCTCATAGGATCGGATGGAAGTGTCTACCGGATGACAGACCTGGGTTGTTATATGAGAGTCAATTGCATGTAAAAGATGTCAGTAACTGTTTTCAGCTGTGCTTCTGTTGTCCTGTGCTTACGAATATTTACACTTTAAATATCCGATTTGTGCGTTGAGAGTAGAGAAGGACATCACTCGGAGAAACAAGTTCTTTGGGACTTGGAACCTATTCGAGGGAGAGTGAAATAACTGCCGCGAAAATTCTTCGAAAGACATTTCCGCTAGTGAAGTCGGCTGAAGATGCCGGTAACTATTGATGTGGAAAATTCAGGAGTAAAAAGAGGCGATTGCCAAGGTGTAAAGTTGTTTCTAGTGGGAGAATGCATTTGCTTGCTAGTAAGGCATCAGTCTAAAGGTCCTGCCATAGACACTTGTGTCGTGATGTTTTTCTACCCAGCTGCCCGATTCAAGGGGGATTATTCGAGAGTACATCCTTTTCCTTTGCGCAGCCAGATGTGATCTTTCACTCACGCAAAATACTGCTACTCGGGTGATTACGGAAACCGCTTCATGTTCATGTGGAAATGATGGCCGTATGAAACTACCCGATTCGTGATTGATGAGCTATAATGTACGACTGATTTAAGGTAATTTGTAAGTACTCCTCGATAGGTTGGGTTACATGGTAGCTATGTTTAGAGTACGTTTATTCCTTTGCAATAAGCACCTTGCCTAATGGCACTGCATGACTGGCTAACTCGACCTTTTCGAGTGATCCTACATCGTCTTGGGTGTCGCCATGTGTACAATAGACTTACGTTATGGTTGTCGATTAGTGAACATGACTAATCGTTTTGGATGTAAGATCCACGAAGACTCATTGGTTTAGTGTCTGGCATTACTCCTTTGCTCAACTTTGACTGACTTTTTGCCTTAGAGCCAAATTTCCACATCTGCCCTACTCGCAAACTCGTTCCAATCACGCCGCTGTCCTTTGTAATACAAAAGCAAATTAGTTTGCGAAGCGAGTGTCATGTTTCTTTCTCAGTTGTTCGTTTAGGTTGTTTGCGAAAAGCTTTCCATTAAGTTCCAGTGGGTTATCTTTCCTTTCCCCGTTTGCTTTCAGTTGGACCCTGATGCTCCGTCACCCATTTCTTTCTCTATTTCTTAAAATCTTATTTACTACCATTATTGTTTGCTAAGCAATAATTTACCCTGGCTTTCGCAAGCACCCCAACGCCAACGCCATCCCGCCAATCTTGGGAGTATGTCGGAGACCCAGAAAATCTTCTAAACGGCCTCCAAATGCCTTAGTGCGATCGAGGAGTGGATATCCCAGACTCCGAGTTGAGTGCTCACCCTGAACGCCTCTCATTATGCTCCCAGATGACCGATGTCTCACATAGCTTTACAGAAGTAAGATGAGGAAAGCATATGCCCGGCATCTTCCTAAGGATTGGCTGGTCTTTGGCAGTCAGTTTAAGGGAATCGGTTAAACCGTGATTCCAAACCAACCACGATCATCTTACGAAGCATACAAGTTTATGACCACCGGGATCTGTGAAAGAATGATTTACTGAGGGCCTAGGATGTGTAGCGACATTCGATAAGCGTATATACCGAAGCATCATTCATCGGTCCCCAGTGGGTTACGGAGCCCTCAGATCATCTTGCTGTCTTATGTGTTAGACTATCTGATCAGACTCTCAGGATAGAGTCCCTTATGTTGACCCTCTAACTTGGTTTGGGCAATCGCGTGGTGTCAAGCCCACATAGGAACCACGGATTCTGATGGATCGCTAATGATAAGGAGATAGAGAATGAAAGAGCTAGCATATGTAGTGAACTCTGTACATTGTTTCTTTTTCCTTCCTCTTTCTCGCTCATTTCTTCTGTCGTTTGGCACGATTCCGGTGGTTCATAATCCTTACTTAGATTTGTGCAATATATATACATATATTCTTTTGGTTGTGATTAATTTAGCCGTGCACAGATCTTCGGAACCACCTTTTAATTACATCCTTAAGGCCTGGATGTAGTGGATGCAGTGTTCCCCACAGCCACTCTGGCCTGTTGCACGTGATGGGGATGGGAGTTGAACTCGCAACCGTGACCCAGTAACTTCAAGTGCCATAGAGCCATATAATGTTCCAATGGGTCAGGCGTAGTAACGAGCTGAACGACAGCAGCTTGGGATCCTTCAGTAGTGGTCGGCGGATCTGTTGTTCAAGCCTCTGACCTTTTGAGGTGGCACACCGAATCCAACCCACCCTCAGCTCTACCTATGTATTTATTTTTCATCTTGTTTATTCCGTTCCTCACACGTTGTTGCTCTCTTTAGAACATCAAACTAGATGGGTTTTCCTCTATATGGCGGATGCATCTTTGCTCCCTTTCCACTAATGATTCTGCGCAAGGCTCAAATACATTCCACTCTTGGCTATCGCGGTCATGTCCAGGGTGATGGCTCGTCCCTCCGTTTGACTCTTCTCGTCCGAATTCAACATAAGATCACGACGCTGCTTGGCGACCCTACCCAGGCTTCCAACCTGCAGTCAATATCCCACTATCAGGCAGTTGCTGTTATTGTTTTTCCATCGGCACTACCACGGGTTTTGTCCTCAAGATCTTGCTTCTGTGATTTTAGCCCCTACTTTTAATTGTCACTTTCTTAGTTAACAGAACCCATTCATGTAAACTATCTTTCGCACTTTATTGTGTCGCTGTAAGAAAACTGCGATGTTTCACGTAATTCCGTCATCTTTAACCCCTCTTTCTTACAAAGTAACTGCCTAAAATCTTGGTGTCAACAAATTGGGTTTTCATGAATTTCCTAGCTCTTTTGATGCACTGCTGGTCTTTGGATTATGTAATTTATCCCTTCTGCTATGGGTCAGATGGCATACAATAAAAAGGTATTTTAACAGTGTTGATGGAATATCATGGCCAAAATTTGTGAGCAATTCTAACACTACATTCGTTATTAAGTTCCCAAGATCAGTGGCTGAGAAAAGAGCTTTCTCTACACAGGGTAAAGGACTTAGGGCACGTGTTACGGAGTTGTGCGTCTCCAGACGACACTGTCCTCCTAATGATCAGTTTGGGAAAACAGGGTGGTACCAGGTCTACAGAAGAACCGCGGCTTTCTACAATTAACCGATTCTTCACAATGAGGCCGCACCTTGAGGCGATGTAACGGTTTGCCTATGCCTGTGATCCAGGAAGCAATACAGGATGGCCTATCTTAATCTGAAGATTTAATCATATTTGGAAGGTCAAAATGGTCAAACTAGTAATGTGATCCTGCGAGTTGGGAGTTAGGAGTTGACAACCCAATCGGAAAAATGAATGGAAAAATAATTGGTCCATGTAAATAAGCTTTCACTCAGCCGCTTTCCGCTCCCTTGCGGACATGTACTTGTTGGCTTTTGTTAAGAGCTCTGATCGTTCCCCTTCTTAACGGCTGGACTCCATACTATTACTCATCCACCATCTCCAGTGAGTTTCACGTTTATACCGCATCCCACACTGCATTTGTCATCGTGCAGTATAGTCAGGACCGCGCTGCCAGCTGAATCGAGTAGGATAAGTAGTGATAAGTATGCATTTGGTCAGAGTCGCTTTTTTATTCAATCCCTTTTCTATTCTTGGCCGTCTTTCTCTTCCCACCCACTAGACCCCCATTGATAACGTGACCGATGATTGCAACATTTCATTGTCAGGTAGTACCGTAAGCGCCTTTAAATGTGGTGCTTCACATTATTTTAAATCCTGTCAGTCTCTAAACTTCGGCTCCTACAATGTGTGCGCCTTCATGCACGCCCATCAGCGGGCATATTTAGCGCTGACAATGGACTCAATAGCAAATAGTGTCTGCTTTGTCAATGGAACAACGTAAAGTTTCGGGTAGCGTAATTCAACTAGCTCCGCCTAACATCTCATCACGATATTTGCTACCCATCACAGCAGACGAAGCAGCTGGAGCTGTGGACCAGCGTAGTTTAGGAACGGTCTTGAGCGGAAAGGGCGAAGAGGCCCTTTTAAACTGGATCCCGGTTAACAGTTGTTTGTACACCGTAAAACTTTTCATCTTTTATCTTTGTCTTCATAATGAAGTAGCGCTGTACGTCATTTTTCAGGAAAAGGGGCGGGGCCAACAGAGGGGAAGTTGATCAGCGGTGAACAAGAAGCGACAACATTTACAACGGCAAGATAGGCCTTATGAAAGGCCTTGAAAGCTGATGGGTTAAGGTAGTCAAAGAAATGGAAGTAGAGGTTGCTTCAGATAACAGCCGAAGGTTGTTTAACAGACATCGGTAAGCGGTGAACTTCGCTTAGCGATAGAAATGAAGAACTTACCCACCGTGGACAGCACAGACTCGACTGTTGGGCTGAACACGTCAAGGAACAGTTTAGTTGGCTGGGCGGTAATATAATTTCTTTGCCATCAACCACTGCGAATCTTTGGTAGGTGTTATTTGATTCTTCACCAAAATCGAAGGGGGAGTCGGACATTAGACTGCTGAAAAGGGGAGAATTGGCTGGTTTTGACGAACTTCCCCTGCCCCTTTTCGAACTGGAAAACGCACCTACTTCATTCCGTGACATTCAAAGCAAGAAGCCTATTTCGTTGTCGTGGGGTCATTCGCTGATTGTATTTTTCTTCAAGTAGGGGACACGCGTCGACTGTTGCGATCGTTGTGGGATTAGTTTACTTCCGATAGTTACCAACGTTTTAGCCTCGATAAACCTGTGCGGAGATTAATGTTCGCGAATTTTAGGTCGGATCTCACCCAGGTGGAGGTTGCATTGACCAGACTTTTAATCTTCGACAGTTACTCAAAACAAAGCACACACAGTTGCCCGACAGTTGTGGTTTTTCTCGGCTTAAAAAGCGCATTCGATTCAGTGGAGCGAGAGCGCTCTTCACCGGAACTCCATACCAGAAAGGCCCATAAGTCTCATTCGAGCATTATACTGGCCTACTTCTGGTCGCTTAAAGATATACAGTGAACCACTGAGACAATCAGTTCTGTTCGATAAGAATGCCCCATTCTTATTTAACATCATCATTGATGAGGTAATGGACAATGCTTGAGGACGCCTCCATGATATAGGGGTTGAGCTCTTGACGGGATAGAAACTGTTTGACCTGGAGCCTGACCCTAAGTGCCGGTTCTGAGAATATTTCAGTCCTGCATGTGAAGCTTAGTAAACTTCGCTGGTTGAGTCACATTTTGTTTATGATGAGCGCAAGCATACAGTGCCCTGTATTCTCTTTCTCACACGGAGTGGAAGAAACCAAGTGGAGGTCGATAGATGATGTGGGAGCGTGGAATGAGAAAACATACAGCGAACTTTGTTCCAGTAGGTGCCTGGGGCCTCCGTAGTTGGTGTCCAAAAGGTTGGCCAGCCAGTTTGGTGGAGATCTCAAAATAAATGGCAATGTGCCCGGAACAGTGGAGATTGTGTTGTCATTTCTTGTCGAATGAGGATAATTGAAGAGTACGTATGTTGACCACAGCGGCGTTTTTTCTACGCCTCTGAAAGTTCAGCCCCTTTTTCCTTTGCATATTCACTCTTTCCGTTGCAACGTGTAGCTGTGCGGGAAAGTAGTGGGCCAGTGGGGCTTTCGCTGCATTGAACGACGATGATGATGGATAACTGCTGACGGAGGTGGAGACAGCAAGAGCCAGTATGGATATGATGAACTTTGCAAAGCGCTTCTTTTTCATCTTCGCCGGTGATTAAGTTAGAGTATGGTGAATAGGCATAAAAATCTCACCTCGGAAACATTGATGAAAAGGACGTCAGTTTGAAAACAACACTGGAACTTCACAAGTGAATAAACTATACTGGTGGGGGACGCAACTGCGAATCAATCTAATTTTGTCATTTTACTTCCATTTGCAGAAAGACGATCCAAATGAGACATCTGACAACAAACAACACAAGGTTAGTCAAATATTGTTTGTCAAAGATTGAACACTGCACAAAATCTGCTGTTTATTTTCAATCGGCTTAGTGTGAATAGTATCGTTTTTTCAGTTTTTTCATTGTCTTACGTTTTTATAATAGTCATTTAGCACCAACGGTCAGCTGTCATTAAAATTCATGGAAATGTCTTTTGACTGCTGCATCCTAGTTCGTCGTTATTTGCCTAGACATTGGAAAGTCAGCTACAGAAGTGGATACTGAAACAAAAGCCATTTGTGATTTTTATGCACTAGGTTTTACCTAGGCTTCTCTAAGCCGGCAATTTGGGGGCCGTGAACGCATGTGCCGAACTGATGGGTCGACAAAGCTCGAAAACCAGTTCAAACGTGTTTACTTTATACTGACCCACAGTTTTGCATGCAAATTTTTCCTTCTTTTAGACACCATTGGTAATTAGTTAATTCAGTTATGCAGTATTTTCTTGGCTTTCATGAAGTCTGTGAAGAGTTCAGCGGTCTTGCTACTAGTGCTTTTTTAATTTGGTTCGACATGAACAGAGGTAATTAAAGTATGATCTATTCTGTGCGTTCTAATAAGCAAATGAGTGCAACTAATCTAAGTATATACAGTTGTCCTTCATGACTTTCTGAGCAAGTTACTTCATTCTCATTAAAATTCCAGGTAGGAACTAATAGAATGCACTTTTGGTGGCTTAGTGTCTTCTTGATCCAAATAGCACATTGTGAAATTTTACTTGTTCCTAAAGCAGCTTTACTACGCTCAAAATCAGTCGCTATAACGGATGTTCGTTTCCCCATTTTACCAAACAATATGTGGAGAAATATTTTGTAAGTTAGGATCGTGGTTTGGTTTACAGGAGCGTTAACAGTAATCGCTGTTCATTCTGCTCTGATTTTGCTACCCGGAAGAAGCCGTGGTAAGGAGGCAAAAATTAGACATTACGAGATGTCTTTGGCAATTTCAAGTTCCTTAATTATGTTCGGGATCATATAATCCAGCTCAACAGTGGAATAAAAATTTTTACTTTAGCAAAACAGAAACAAAATGAGATCAGAATTTTTTGCTTATTTTTACCCCAGAATACTTGAAAGACCTCCGAGGCCACGAATATCCAGATCACCGTCTCTGAGGGTGGGAAAAGGTTCCCCTGGCAACGTTGTGAGTATGTGTTATCCATCGTTCAACTTATTTTACATAACAAGCTGCACAAGGAGTTAGTCCAGAAGAGTATTACAACTAGTCCTCTTTTGCTGATTTGTAATATCAGGTTTTTTCGTCATCTGCTGTTCGCGCGTTTGAAAATCTCAGGTTAGATCGCGTCCACAGATTCAGACAGTTAATCAGCATGTGATTTCGATGCCTAGCCCACGACCAGAAAATTGTGTTAACACCTGTTCTATTTTTTGTTGGGAATCATTAGGAGTGCATATCCATCTCATCCCGGGACGAACGATTGCGAATCGGAATTCACAGTCAATTGGCAACATCAGTTGGCTCTCTGTGGTTCTATTGAACTTTATCACTAAAAGTTCATTTTCATGCTTCCTTTTTTGCTTCGACGTCCATGACGTTTCTCGTGCCAAATTTAGGGTTTATCTGCGGGGAAATGTCGCCCGATTCAGAATGTCCCAGTAAAACGGGCTATTTTGTCAGCAATACTGCAGCGGTGCTACGAGGTGATCTCATTAAATCAGTGTAATGTTCCGAATAGGCTCACTCATTAGATACGATCGACTAGCATGTGATAGCGAGGAATCTCTTCTTAGTTAGGGAAATAATATTTCGGTTAGATGATTATTCCTGGTTCTAACATCCACATACCCGCATCATTCGTAAAATTCCTGTCTACGGTATCTAAACCGTTGCCGGCCAAGACACTGAATGTGTAGTCGGACCGGGTGGGACTCATAAGGCTATGGTCTCTATGATAGCCATAGTTCTAACAGTGTTCATTTTTGACATGAATCATCTCTAATCTGGTTTTGTGGATAAATGAAACATAGAGTTGCTTGCAGTCATAAACGGATAAAAAAAATACTTTATGAACAATATCCCACCGAACGGAACTGTTTTGTATTGTACTTTGTATTATATTCTGTATTGACCCCACAGTAGCTGTCATATATAGATATGTATATATAGTGACAATAATTGAATGGTTAGTTGTTGGATGTAAATGCGATCGTACCACCCAATTTATAAATCTGAGTGTATGTCCAATATACATCTAGTTTTGGTGCGATCAGGAGTCATTGGTAAGTTTGTCGATTTTTGACCATAATCGATCGAATCTGTCACAACAAATTTCTATTTTAACGAGTGATGCCTACGGAAAAGAAATGAAGCTCGGAATGTGTAGACTCATATATCTGAGAAGAAACTGCATAAACCTTTCCGCATTCGCCGTGTTCCCTCACGTCTGATAGTAATGTGGCACTAAAGAGTTCCAACAGTTTCATAGTTCCATTTATTTTTTAGTCTTTTTCCGATTTCAGTGGGGTTTAATTGTTCCTAGTAAGTTGTAAGTGGTTGTCCAATTGTATTTCCATCTCTCTTACTGTCGAAAACGCAGGTATAGGGCGGGTTGTCTATGATGTTATTACGAAGAAGTCGTGATTTATTTGTGCTAGTTCACCTAAGTAATAGAAACATTCAATAGCCAGGTCATTCGATGGTCGATTTTGCTCGATCTGCTGTTGACTGTACGCATTGGATGCGTTTAACCCGGTTTGTGGATTGAATGCCGAGACGTACATTTCCTATTTTTGCGTGGGCCCCGTGACTAGCAATACGGAGTCAATTTTTTAGAACGTGTGTGAAAATCCGTTTTTCCGTATGACTGCTTCCTGATTACATATAATTTCGGTACAGAAACATCATTCTTATCTAAGGAGAGTAAAAATCAGCAACTTCCAACGACTTCTCTAGGCACTTGCCCAATATTCTATTTACTTCATGAAGTAACTGCTTTTATACTAACAGTGGATCATGATGGTGAAAATTAATAATTATCGTAAAATGTTTCCTAACGAAAGCATCAAAGTGGAAGACTAAAATTTTTTTCGATGTTTAAATATTATTCTTTTGCATTTTTTTTTGATTTACAAGATCGCGTTAGTCAATGGTATAAACCACTTCCTCCTTAGGATGATTTTGGTGCATCAACAAACAAAGACGAAGCTATATTCGGCAACGGGCAACCACTGGATGAAGAGAATTGCCAGATGATTCAATCCGACTGGCTTGACCTACCAGTGCGTGAGCACGAATCAACACAAGCACAACTCGTATCATCTAATGAACAGTCTGTAGAAGATAGTTCTTTAATAGAACCAAATTTTGATGTGCCACGTTTGAAAAGGTGCCCCTCGTTAACTGTTTGCATCAGACATCCTTTGATTGATTGTTTTTCAGTTTCCATATGTATACATACATATGTATAGACTACAAGCATGACGCCAATGCAACAACATTTTACAGAAAGCGGGTGAAAGAGGGATAAAGTAATAAATGACAAACCAGTTGTTTATCTTTGCTCCTTCGCAGTACATACATTTTGGTTGTTTTCCGATTATTTTTAAGGGGGATGAGTTCTACAAACAGGACATGGATAGAAGAGGGAAAACTAATGAACAGTGACAAACCAATTGTTTTCATCACAATCATATTGTGATTTTCTATAATTTTTTTTCGGTGTTTTAGGGTGGGGGGAGATCTACAGGCAGGCCATACTGCAATCGCGCCAAAGGATTTGGTTCTGAATCAGCCTCTCTAATCAACAGCTGTCCTCATCTCGTGGATCCCAGCCAGGAAGGCGGGAAGCACCAAGCGAGCCCAAAGACGAAACCTAGTTCTTCATACCTCTACACAAAGTCATAGCCTGACCGGCACATCACTTCATCTAGCCTTGTCCAGCACCCGGCACGTGCAAAAAGAGTACGAAAAAATAGACGATGGGCAGACATACACAGCACTTGTCTAAGCCACCGAAGGTGATGTAGAGCGATTACTTCAGTCAGAGGACGACTGTCTGCACCCAACACATGACGACGCACCCCGTCATTGCTCACTCAATGTTCCTACCAGACACGAACAATGAATGTTTCGGAGACATAAGTGATTGAATGCACAGAGTCGCTGGGCATCCTCAACACGAATAGGCCAAATCCTGCAATCGTAAAGATTACTACTAACTGTGGCAGTGTACACTTATCCCTTGAGGGAATGCCGGATGTCATGGCGGCACTACATGTGACGTAGGTTCGCGAAAGCTGCTCTGGCTTTCGTAATTCGTGATGAGGCCCCTTTCGTGACACCTCCACTAGGTGTGATCAGACTCCCGGGGTACCTGAAGCTATTGACTGCTTCTAACCGATCACCACAAAGGAAGGATACAAGTACAGGGTGTTGCTAAGCTTGAAGAAGTGTTTTGCATTTTGAAGATGCAAAGCACATACCGTATGTGAATGCCTCAACCTCCACGCAATCTAACGAGTGTGGAATTGCTTGGCATTGTCAATCAGCAAAGAGATATCAGCGCATTCGAAGTCAAAACTCTGTTCCGCTGGTGGAGTTCAACCTCACTGTCTTAAAGACCGGATAGTGTTCTGTAGAATATCCTCTATGGCAAAGCTGAAAAGAAGTGGTGCCATAGAACGGCCTATCGTACTCCACTGGAGACGACGAAGGATGGGGAAAGCTGGTCATAAACCCTAACCTGACCTAAGATGAGGACTGACACATACTCCGTAGGTACTTCATTCTTAAACAAACAGTGCCACAGTGCAGACTGAACAACGGAGTCAAAGGCTGCACGAAATCCTAGCAACACAACAATCGTTGGCCTTTGGAAAGTAAAACAGTGATCTGACATCTGTCGAGGAGTTAAAGTGTGGTCGATGCATCCACGATCAGTACAAAACTCAGCCTGCTCCGGCTAAGTCTGACTGCGCATACTCGGCTGTCGACTGGGATCCAGTTAAGCAGTGCAGCCTCAACTCTCTCACGGAGAGCCACGACAATCCCAGTAAAACCAGAAGCTGCAGCTTCAGGATCCATAGGAAGGTGCAGATGAAACTTTACGAAAGGACTGAATGGGGATGTCAGTTGGATAACAGAGCTGCAGTCTTGAATGCGAGTCTCTTGGATACAGCGTACTTCAACGGCAAGGGTCTTCAGAACACGAAATAAATATCCTTGTTGACCTATGCGCATCAGTGTTCACATGTTGAATGTGGTTAATTTTATGGGACACCAAAGACGAAGAAGTACATCAGCCGGCGAAAGTGGGTCCAGTGAGATTTGGATGTTGTCTAAGGGAGAACGTGAGAGACTTATTCCAATGACTGCAGTTCCCAAAGAATGTAAGATAATTGGGTGGGAAGTGGAGTAACACAAACCAATAAAGGAACAAACAGTTGTGTATGTTGGTAGGTCACTTTCTTGAATACATGGAGAGTGAGAAACGTTTGCACAAAGATCAGTCATATTCGTAGTTGTGGGGTCTTGTAATACTCGGTGGCCCAGTCCAGAGCAGGCCTCTTTTATTCTAGAATCTACCTCTTGCCTTTGCGCGGCCAAACGCGTTCTGCATGGTAATAAAATCATTCCAGACGAGCCGGTGGCTAGTTGACCAGTTCATACCCCTC
Organism: Fasciolopsis buskii; assembly: GCA_008360955.1. Taxonomy (NCBI): domain Eukaryota; kingdom Metazoa; phylum Platyhelminthes; class Trematoda; order Plagiorchiida; family Fasciolidae; genus Fasciolopsis; species Fasciolopsis buskii. The sequence goes on along the minus strand of LUCM01011113.1, from coordinate 111,806 downwards.
TTCTCAAAAGCCTTGGTGGGTCAGTGGAACAGAGAAGGGGCAATGGCCTTGCTCAATTCATAGCTAGCGACCTGGATGGCGGCCATTCCCTTATGCACAATACAGGGAGGGATGCCCCCAGTAGCATGCACCTCTGGCCTGAGTTGCCTGCATATTCCCATGTGTGGATGCCAAAGCACGTTTACTTGTTTTTAATTTTTCCTGTGTAGTTTTCGTTTCAAATGTAATCACAGTCTCACAATGGGTCTGCCTCTAATAGGGTGCACGAAAATAGCAAGAGCTCCAGTAGATTCGCTGTAACAATCTGAGGAATAGCAGCTTTTCATCACTTGAGAATTTAGAAGACAAGCTAAGAGGTCGTAGGCAGATGTGTTGACTCACTGGGTTTGTTGATTGTAGAAGTCACTGCTTTCTCTTGAATGGCGTACTCCACTAAAGTGTTACTCCAGGTGGAAATGGACTTTTTTGTTTCTGTGCATTCTTTGATTAACTCCCCATCCCAAAGCTGGATAGAAGAAACATCCAAGGTGGATCTGGTCAATGTTTATCCTCCACGATCTACTCGTTTGAAGCATCTCCAGAGCTTTGAGCCACGAGGTAGGTGAACGTCTATTCACACTCCTGTTAACGATATCTTTGTCATCGTCTTCGTTAATGACAGGTATTATTCCAAACTTTTTCAGCCTCCCCACCTCTTTGCCTCAGACCAGAAGATGATATATTAGCTCAATGGCGACTGCGACGAAAGATTGAACTGGCTCGTTCCGAAACAAGACAAAGAACTAATAACGCTTACAGTAACTTACCCTATTCATGGCGTGAAGAAGCACCATGTCAAGATTTCATAAGAGTAAGTATGCTTTCGATGTAAAACGGAATTTGAGAATTGGGAATCCAAAGAGTTTTACGTGTTCGTGAGTGACTGTTTGACCGCCCGCTGCAGCTTGGTTTTTCGATCTCCGTATTTCGATCTCAGAGAATGGTTTTTTTAAAATCTGCACCCAGAATTTCGATGGTTTTCCTAATGCTGGCGTAAAATCAAACCGCTGATACCTTTGTTCTTTTCGATAATAGAATGAACGCCGCATTAGGCAGCCATTGATTATCCCGGGAAACAGTCCATTGTCGACCCAAAATCCATGAACGACGACGTCTCCGTGGGAGATCGACCTGACTATAGCCTGTTCCAGATTGCGTACGTTTCCCCATGAAAACTATGGAGATGTAAACGAAAATTCTATGGAATTTTCAAGCGGCATTACTTCGTCCATGTACTAATTCACGTCAAGGAACTAATCGAGTGCGTATTGGTGTTCAAACCTATTGAAATCTAACAATCTTCCAAACAGTCAGACGGAGATGGAAGAAATAGACTGGAGAAGTAAACAAAACCAGTTTCATCTACTCGATTCACAATTAATCTGTTTCGTTTTAGCCACGGGCATGAATACCTAGGTTATCAACTTCTTCTCGTTCGACGTTCATTGCCTTCCAACTAAGTGCTAGTTTAACGGATCTTGTGACTTAGTCGCCTGTATCGTGAACAGTCTATTCAGCTGTTTTCAACTTAGTTGATATAGTCTCATGTCTCTGTCGCCTAACGATGCGAACATACTCAGCTAAAATGTACACGCCTACCGTCAGCAAGATACACAAACGAAGAACATACATCAGTTTCTGCCTGACGTCTTGCACTCACTGTTGTGTGCCATTCGGTCAAAAAATTGTGGACATCATTTAGTTTGAGGCGCGGAGTGCTATATCCGCAGATCAAAAAGACCCACAAACAGTGACGTTCTTGTTATTGTCAAACTGTTTCGCGGTTTATAGAATATATTGCACGAATGAGGTTTAACTCGTGGTAACCTTCAGGCACGTTTTTATCTCCACAGAACATGCCCACCCTCACATATTCTCATCTTCCCATCACGAACTCACGGCCTTCTTGGAACGTACCATCCCAAAATGTCCGTCCAGGTACCAACTGCTGTCACGAACATTTCCAACGTGATATGAGCGTTCAGACTGACTCATCTGATGTGTCGCGGTACGTTCGCCAGAATTTCGCATGTCTATTCGTACGTTGTTTGTTTATAGCTATAACATCCTCGGGGTCCCGCCAGAGCCCATCCTGCGGTCCTCAGATTTTCATCAGCTTTTCGTCCTACTTAAACCATCTGTTTTTTAATGCAACGGAACAATTTACTAACTGGATTTACTAAGAACTGTGTTCAAGTCAGGTTGGGTCAAGTGAATGCTTTATGCACCCCAAAGAACGGATATTCAGCTTTCACGTAACAGAAACACATTCTCTACGTGAACAAAAAAACGTGCACAGTGAGGGCTCAGAAATATGAGATCTATGTACAAATCACTCCAGGCTTGTTTAAGTGGAAATGTTGCCGATACGGGGGTTTTCAAGAATCTGGCCAAATGCGGAACAGTAGAACATTTGTATGCTCGGGTACGTTCTTGAAGGTGCTTATAGGTGGAACGAGTGACAGGAGAGAAAATGCCCTTCGCTAGGTGTTCGAGTATGGAGTGGGAAGAGTCAGTGATTAGTCTGGTGAAAGACTTCCGGCAAGTCTTGATGTGTTGGAAGATGATGAATTCGACAAATAGATTTATGGGATAGGAACTTGAGAGATCTAGAAATTAATCGGATATAGAACACTGGTAATCATGCGCAGAAAAACTGACTTCAATTTCGCAATTTCTCATGTTATGAATGTGACCAGTATGGGCAGAATAAAGACATTTCCCGGTCAGTTCTCCGAATTTATTTATTTATTTAATTCTTGTGTTAAATTTCTCAGAGAATTTTGTTCTCAGAACCGCCTGTATTGTTAGTGAATGTTGATGTTAGCAAGCATTCAGTGTTTTGATTTACTTTATTTCGGCTTTCAAGCGGTATTTCTGTGCGGGTATGGACATTCCGACAGCCTGATATTTTGAGAAAGTCCTTGGCGCGAATCGCTTATCGACTTCATCTTTAGTATGAATCCGTGCAATGGCCGCACTGATCACATTGGTATTGGCCAAATCTCGATAGCGTCGATCTACTGTCGTCCATCGTCCTTCGCAGGTTGTACAACATGCGTGGAAACCAAACTCACAAGGAGTAGGCTGAGTTTTGCACTGATCGTGGATGCATCGACCACATTTTCACTCCCCGGCAGATTTTCCAAAGGCCAACGATCGTTGAGTTGCTAGGATTTCGTGCAGCCTTTGACTCTGTTGTTTAGTCTGCACTGTGACACTGTTTATTGAGGAATGAAGTACCTGCGAAGTATGGGTAGGTTCTCAAAGGGTTGTATCGTCATAGCTCAGGTGGGACTAGGGCTTATGCCCAATAATGACGAAATGCCTCGTCGTATGTTAGTTGTAAACAGTTGGCTTCTGACTGATTTAATCACCCTAAACTGCTTTCGGCTTGTTGTTCATGTATCACGTATATCTGGCCGTTGTCTATCTTTTCGTACTTTTTTGGATGAGCTGGGCAATGGTGGTAGAAACAAAGAGGCTGTGACTTGACGTAGTGGTATGAGGAAGTTAGTTTCGGTTTTGGCTTCGGTTGATACTTCCTGTCTTTCTGGTTGGGCTCTGGTGGATGTAAATTGTCGCTGGGAGATGTGGTTCAGAATCGAAATAATTGATGCAGATGCTGCATAGTCTGTCTATATAACTCGTGCGGCTGTGCCACGACCGCTGTGCAACACTCGATCTGGTTCATATTTTCATGAATAGAGATTTGAGACCATTAGGTGTTGAAGCCGTTCCGGTCCCTTGGACTAGCCGTGTTTTCCTGGTGTAAGTCTTGCAGTCGTCGCCACCAGTAAACACCAGTAAACAGGAACTGGGCCCCTCCACCTATCCGTGGACGGTGCAAACAGGTTACCGCCAAATTTCTCTAGGAAGCGTTGAGCATCCGCATAAGCCTTGTCCTATCGTTTAACCGATGACTGAAAGGCAGTCGATTCCCGCTTTGAGAAAGAAACTTATAAACGTCAATACAGTTGGACGTAATCATTGACAAAGATTGCCTGGATTCATTTTTCAGCGTTCTGTTTCGTACGCCGGATGGCGTCGATTTCCTTCAGGGTTTACCTTTATTCGCTCTGCTCACAAGATACTATCTTGCCCATCCATATACTTTTCTTCATTGCTCTTCCAACAACTTTGGTTTCCTGGTTCTATGTATATTTAGGATACGGTTTTACACTTATATTCAACAGGGCCTACATTTTGCACCATGTATACGTACCTACCGCGACCGTAGGCGCTTAAGAACGCTACCCTCCTGCACTAGTGGAAAACCAGAGCGGTTTGATGGTTGTATAGAGTGAACTAAATGACGACCGAGAGGTTTTTGTCTTGAAATTTCGATTTTGATTGCGTTAATTCAGTCATGTTCGCCATTTCCATCTGTCGCTTTGTAATAGCTCCACAAAAAATGTCGCCTGTGAGACAACGGGTCTGGTGTGTCGCAACCCCACGAACATGCACACGAAGAGTACATTCGCGAGACCTACCACTCGATCCGTTGGTTTCACCGTTTCACCTCGTTTGAAACACGTTTGCGTGCAATCTTCAATTAAACTTGAGCAACATGCACATCCACTAGAATCTGGTCCACATCACAAGGTGAGTACTTGTAGTTTCTTTTTTCTTCATAGTTTTTACGTTAACGCAAAGGAACCAGAGCAATGGGGAAAGTTTGTCGGGTTTGGATTGCACTCGTATTTTGTTCAAAATAGCGCTCTTGCACTAGTAGTCAAATTGTAAATTAAAACGGTATCTGGAACTACGGCAGTTGCGTAGGAACAAATCGATAGGAAACGGAATCGTGTGAGCAAATGCGAGTAACATACTAGTGAATCACTGTTCAATAGCCGAGTGGTATCAGTGAGAATCATGTTTACAAACTGTTCATTGGCGTCCTTGTAAGCATCACATATTGGTTCATTGAATAGGCCGTCGGTACTAAACGGGACATGACGACTTACGACTGTTGAACTGCGGCGTAGTTTGTAAAAGTTTTCATCGAATAAGCTGGAAAAGCTGACTACGAGGCAGTAAATTAGAAAGTTTAGAGCACCTTAAATCAAATTTGAAGACGGCGACAGCCTGTTTGACACCAAATAGTTCTAGTCTGCAACCCGACCGGAATGTCAAACGAAACCTGTCATTTCAAATTCAAAGTTACCAATAATTAATGGAGATAGAATTGCAGTTACACTTGAGGATATCTCTGGTCTCAACGCCTGACAGCACCTAGCAATTCCTCTAGCAACAGCTAATACTCGTTGTGATTGGCATTTTTGAATCTGTCCTGGATGGAAGACACCGATTTCAACTTCCCGTTGCGAAGATCTTGTCTCATCTTGCTTATAGTTTGACCTAAACACTAGCATGACAACAAGTAGCAGTATTCTGAACATCTCAGTGCTATTTATGGGGGGCACATGCTGTTCATTTTCGTGTAATGGATGGAGGTTATTGCGAGCAACACTATGATCATATCGTTAGTTTCGTGGATTGACTGGCTTCAGAGGCGTTGCACCTCAAGAAGCTCTTTTTTCAACTCATCACTCTTGTAACATGTTTAACGTTCTCCTCCAGTGGTTGCCAGAAAAATACCCGACTGCTGGCTACGGGGTTAAGCGAGGTGATTGTTAGCACTTAAAGTGATCGGTGGAGTTAACTTGAGAGTTTTTGGCACGCAAAATATATTATCAGGTCAAACTTTAAAGGCCACTAGGCTGTAGTGCTTATACAGGACGTATCCTATAGACTGTGTTAGTGTAAATGCTGGCTGGCACGCTAACTTTTGTTACGAAACTGAAGTGATCCGCGCAAAATTTAGTTGGCTCGATCGCACTTTCGGAATAACATTTTGTCATCTTTTTCTCGGTGCATCGTTGTACATTCTTTAATCTTGCCTCACACTCCGGCATCCTCGATCTCACGGGTACACAGGCATCCACGTGCTCGAGTGCAATTGGTGCTCCCCAGGGAATTCTGAACACCATTTTGGGAACAGTACCAGAACCGAACAAGTTTCGTCTTCTTCGCACAGACCTAAACGATGCAGAAGGCGAGAGTGTGCAAACAACTGAGGTAGATAGCTGGCACTGGCATTCAACACCGGGAACACCAGACGATTCAGACCTTGCCAATTTGACAAGATTATCGCCAATCTCAAGGCAAGCTTACCCTGACTGTGCACGAAAATCATCACCGTGTGAAGTTGAGCCGGTTCGAGGTAAGGCATATTCGTTGTTTTTTGTAGGCTGCTTATGAACAGTCAACTTCGAAATTTTTTTTTAGTCTGCTTGCAGATAATTGTTTGTGCAAATCAGTAGTGAACTGTGTTCTAACGACACTACGAAATGGGTTAATACCATTCACCAGTTTCCTAACAGTCAGTGGTTTCTAATACTCATCGTCTTTTATTAGGTGCTTTGATATGCTATGCTATGCTATACTAAACACACTACACCATGTTGTACTCAAATTATTCAGCATGGAGTATCAACGTCCAACTCACCATGAAAAACCATGGAGGTATGGCACATCTGTTTTGCACTTGTTAGGGACCATCCAGTGACAGATATTGACACAGTGTTGGCGTTCGATAAATTGCTGAGCGCCAGTCCGATTTACTTAATAGCTGTGATAACGAACTGACGAGCGATCTTCCATGGTTCGCGATCGAGTTTGGGTGAACGTTAATATTCAACTTTGAAGGGTTCTGGCTGACACGCGTCACTTGTTAGGAAACCTTTTGGTTTGTCTTGATGGTTTTCTTTCGGTTACAAGCCACACTGTTCCTATGGGGATCCCTCAAAGACTGAAAAACCCACCGGAGGGCGAGCCATCAGAATCATAAACTTGCGAGTCGCAGTCCAGATTAAAAACTTGGTTGAAAGTAGCTGGGATCTATTATTCTTAAATGTCAACCGTGGTCAAGCTCTCGAGCATACCAAATATTATTGCTCAGATTTTCTAGGTTCCACTGGAGCTGCGGTTAATTACATTTAACGCCCCATACACAAGACCAGAGTGCTTGGTGTACAAGCATTTGGAAATGTCCTAAGGAGCTTTTCGAAAAATGAAATGGGGAATGAATATTTTGGGGCGGGTACGTCAAAAGGAGCTAATTCTGCCCCCTCACCGCGGATGTTTTCCTCAATACGCAAACACTGTGTAGTGATACCGTTTTAGATATATATATATATATATATATATATATATGAATATACATGTAATTATATATTCAATTACAAGACACTTACTTGGTTTCAAAGGTAAGGGACATCATAAATGTACATTGATGTCAAATTTAATGTCGAAACATTTGTCATCAAAACACCAAACTTAGCCTGCAGAATTCCCGTTTTTTCACTAAATATGGGAGTATTTTGTTTTCCTAATTTTCATTAGTGTCCTGTACTACAACAAGTACGACTCGTAGTGCTTTATTTTGGTCTTATTATTTGGTGATAGTTTTCTGTCTTCCTTAAATCCACGAAGTGGGTCGAACGTCGAGGCATGTTAATCTCTGCTACGGCAGTAGAGCTTGCGTTTCTTGAAATAATTCCTTTCGTGTTGTGGAAAATTGCCCCACGAATAAGTCCTTTGCAGTCAGTAAAGTGATAACTCACCTCTTTATTAAACAAGTCAAAGATAGAGGCATCTCAGTATTTTTCTAACAACAGTGTCGTTGCAATCTTAAGATGAAAATACTGTTTTTTAGATCTTATTCACTGAGCGTACCGTTTTACTCCCATACGTTTCATCACTAGCCCATAGGTCGTTGTAAGTGCGTAGCGTTAGTCGACTGTCATCTTCCATATTTATGGGGCCATTGTCCTTAGGCTTGCATTTGAATCTCTTGGTTAACCTTGGGCTTATGGTGCGGCTGTGACCCCGACACATTTTGACGTTCAATAATCTGTTTCCCTTTTTGATTTGACGAAACGTCAACAAGCTCAAAAAGGCCAAATTTCCTAGTTGAAAGATCAAATTAATCAGTGACAAAAGACAAACAATGTCACTTCAATTGGTAATGAAACGTTTTGCAATCTGGGCCATGATCGACTTCAGTTTCGAAAGTCCTCGATAAAATTGGCTTGCGACCATGGAAACCAGTGGGATACAGGCGTCCTTCTCTGTCTTTGCAAATTAAAATTGTTTGTATTGCCGTGGTTCCAGATATATTGTTAAGCTCAGCTATTATTTGTGTGATATAGGCGCAGATTCTTCTGTTTGCAGACGCTCCGGCATCCCGTCAGCACTGCGCATCGTTCCACGAAACAATCACTCGGTATCTACAAGAAACTGCACCTGAATTGGTTTCCTCTCTGTCATGGCTTCATGATCCCATTGTGAAAGACCTGAACAAACGCCGTGACCAATGCTTGCTCAAGCTAAGGTAAGCCACAATCAATGTTTTTTACTTATTAGTTAATATACAAGCCTCAAGTCAAATGAAACAATTGTAAAAAAATAATTCGCCAAATTAAAAATAAGCAAGTATATATATATATATACTTTGAAGCGACGAGGTGCTCGAAAAGTGTGTCACATTGTTAGGAGCATACGAGTTGTCAACAGAGGCAAGTGGGCGTCCGCTCCTACGTCAAAGAATTCCTCGAGTTCGCACCCGACTCCGGTGTTTGCCATGGCTGACCTGTGTTATCGGTCGTTTTTAACAATGTCAACAGCTTTCGAGGAATACAACTCAATCACGGTCGTTGGGTCACAGATCTCGAATTTGCCGATGGCATTGCTGTTCTGGACAAGGGTACCTCGACTGTACAGCTGGTTTTGGACCGGACTGTATGTGAAACCACGTCTGTTAGTTTGTGGATAAACGTTTCAAAGTCCAATTTCTTTCCGGCTTTACGTGATGCAATATACCCCATCCACATCCATGGAGAAACCTTGAAATAGTTGCATTCCTTCAAGTACCGGAACTCTACCGTTCCACCAAGCGGTTAGGCCAATAACCAGGTTAAGCTTCATATAGCCTGCAACAGGAAAGCGTGATACGCAGAATTTCCTGCTTTTGGTGGCTAGCGGAAGCGGATGTTTATTTCGGCCGTACACATTTGATCAGCAATGATCAAATAGACCGAGAACTGGCCACCTCTAAGGTGAGAAATTCAACTCTCAGCTCTGCCAGTCATTTTGGTGATTGCTGACTATTCGTTGGTGCGCGGCTCACTATAACTTAGTTTGTTAAGACCATTTGCGGTTCTGGTACTCAAACTTTTGGTTGTGAGTCCCCTCAGTTTTGTAAGCGCTGAAGATTGCAACTTTTATCCCTTTCAAAGCATTCTTGCCCCATGCATGTAAAAGAGCGTTTACACTGTGTGGAGTTTATTACTCCGTATAATCTTGCTAAGGAAACTAAATTTCGCCTTCATTCTGTTTCCCTACACAGGTCTCTGCTACAGGAAATTCATCCCCTTGAAATACAGTTACTAGAAAATGCCCGAGGCCCGCAAGATGTCGGCTAATTTGTCGATGCCCACCAAACCTGTGATGCACGAACCGGATTCCTGTACCTTATATCACTAACGTTATACCTCCTGAACATACAAGCTGATTCTACTGTTCCCATGTGTAGATGCCCCATAAAATCCTTGCTTCACCAATTAGTTGTTCTCTCTGTATCATTCTTCAGTTTGCGGTTGATGTATAGGTGCAGCAGTTCAAAGGCAGCACTGTCGGAGAGGACCAATAATCGTGACCTTGAATTTCGAATTGTTGTGTCATAGTTTCTGTTTGTCGAGTGTACTGAATCTTTAAGTGAGCTATGAGATGACGGTTGAATTGTTTGGTTGACAGGACGTCGACTGCTATACAACAAAACAGTGAGAGGGTATGGGAACGTCCATGAGCTACGACAATTTCATCTGAATTATTTTAGGTGTCTTATGGGGAGGTTTTTCTAAATACGTAACTTAGTATGCTATTGGTAAGTCATCCTTTTTGATTAAAAGTTGTCACACAAACACGCGTTACGGTCAGAGATCAGAAAAGGGTGGCAAGCAATGCCGCGGCTTAGCGTCATGGGATTGATTGCTTATGGTTCGTCGTTTCTTCATCCAAACTGTTATGGTTAGTGTGATGGAACATCCTAAATCGTGTTTTGTTTACGCCAGTTAAATAGCTAAAGGTTCCTGGCTAAGTATAAAAAATAACTGCTTTTTGCTGAGATGGCTGTTCGTGTAATAGTCTGTGAAAGGGATCATAGGCAAGCGTCAACTAGTAACGGGAGTACCTGACAGCCGTCTCGTCAATCATCTTTTGTTTCTTTGGTCTTCAATCACCAAGTCAGGAGAGATAAACGAAAAAGTAATTTTGTTGGTTCCGTGGAGAAACATGATTTTGAAAGAATCGCGACAAAGAAAACAGGAAATGGGATCGCACACTTGTTCAGACAAGGGTTAGCAATAGGTAGCTACTTCTTAGTGTACTTGAACAAGAATTGTCTCCTGAGGGTTTGTTATGCTTTTGAAAAATTCATGTAAGCAATCGTGTGCGACAGCAACAGTCATCAGGAACAGAGATTTATTTCGTTACTCGCAAACTTTGTCAGCTTTCGCTCCAGCTGCCTATTCGTGGTTTCATTTTACCTTATCGTGTGCGTTAACGGAATGATAGCAAACTCTGCATTAGGTCGTTTGTTTATATTACACTTGTCGCTCTGATGGACGCAATTTGCTTGTCGCTCCGGCGCACACACCAACAGAAGCAATTAAGGACACTTTCTACCAAAAACTTACACAAAGCAAAACGACGTGATCTCGTGGTTTTAGCAAGATATGTGTGTTCGAGTAGGTCAGCTGCCTTCTATCAATGCTGTACTCAGGAGACACTTTTGGTCTTCAGTGCTGTCGTCCAGCAATCGATTGGCTGTGTACAGACGTTCGATTGCTTCTCATAAGTGCCAATGTTAGACTCTCCGATGGCCAGTGCGGAATCTGGCTTCTGCCCTGTTCGAGTCAGCAATGAACCCAAATCGACCACCATATTTAGCCACAAATGACGTTGCTATTCACAAGATTGCACGTCGTGCTGAATTACTCATTTCTGCTCCAAACGCGCGCTAGTGTGTACCCAGCTGTCTAAGGGTTTTGATGGGCACTCATAAATCTCGGTGCCTGGTTAGCTAGATTGCATTGAACTTTGACTCTACTAGACTACCAGACTTTCGAAACACACTGGCTGAAAAGCCAGGGTTGCCCCCATCTCAAAAAGTTAGTGAGCACTGGTCGATTGCTTTTCACTGCTAGCTTAGTGAGTAGTGGTCTGGCCCGTCTCGTTGTGTCACCGAGGGTTTTTGTTGAGTCTATGCATCTGCTTGAAACATCCGTTTATTTCGGCTAGTAGTGTGTTTAATGAACGCCGGCTCAACACGGGATGTGAACTTAACACAAGTCTTCTCAAGGATGGCTAATTCTAGTGGTCTCAACGAGAACTAACAGTGGAATGTGCCATGGTGAATTTCCCGCAACTTGTTTCACATCGTGGATGCTACGGGTAAGAAGCTATTGGGTATGAGTGGAATGATCTTTGGAGCTGATGGTCCACCCTATTCCTAGTCAGCAGCAACGGCTTGTATACTGGACGGATGCTGCGTTCGCCACCTCATCAGAATACAATTGGAAAATAATCGAAGCCGATAATAAGCTTTTGAAATTCGAGAGATTGTGTAGAAAACCGGTCATGGTTTGTTCGCGATTGGTGAGAATTCGAACTAGGTAGGGAACAGCTGAGTTGCTGTAGATATTTATGCGAGAAGGTGTGAAGTGAAAGGTAGAACGTGTCCTGGTATGAGAAAGGCGTTTAGATAGGTCTTTGTTTAAGGAATGGGAAGGATCCGACAGATGTTTATGTACGTACCTTTCGCACGCGGATAGACACGTCACAGTTTGGTGCAGAGTTCTTTCAGTGGTGTCTGAGATACACCACTGATAACTGACAAACCACGACGAAGAATTCTGAAGTTCTTCTTTAGTTAGCCGGCAAAAGTGACGGGAAGAACAGAGAAGAGCGGGGGAATCACTGGTCCACAAATAGGGAGATAGATTTGCTCAATTTAGAAAGGCCGCAGTCTGTTTATGTAAAATGGTACTCTTCCATGTCTTTTTACACAATTTGAAATGTGAAAGAATCATTCTAAGTACTTATAAGTAGTAATTCCTAAGTACTCGACAGAATCCACCCTAGTGATTGGTTCTGTCGTAATGGAAGAAAGGTCGGCTGGGTAAACACGAGAATAAGTAAACATAATCGACACATTTGACAAATTAAAGTTTAAGCTAGAACGAAAGAAAAATCATGAATGGGAGACACGTTGATGGAAATGTTCGGGAAATCTCCAGTTCCATATGCAGATTGATACAGAGCAACGTCATCAGCACATTTGAATAGTTGACCAGGGGAACTAGCATGTAGGTCGCTGATGTATGTTGAAAAAAATAAGAAGGGACAGCTCCATGAAGAACTTCAGAATTATTTACCAGCGGAATAGATTTATTTCTTCCCAGTCTTGTGCATTGGGTTCTGCTCGTTTAATTTTTCTGATGGTCATGCCAACAGCCTCTTTGGATAGCCGAACTGTTCAAGTTCGCAATGAAGTAAAGACCGTGGTACAGAGTCGAATGCAGAGAAAAATTGGACAAACCGCATCGGACGGATTTAGTGGATGCATCCAAAGATTTGGTGATGTTATGAATCAGGGAAGCCATAGTACTCAAAATGGACTTGTTTGGTTTGATGAAGCAATACGGCTGTTACACAGTGCTTCTGGGGGACAAACCAAGCCGCCGATTTGCATTAGAAAGAGACCTTTGGAGGAGAAAAAGGCTTTCTCCAGAAAAAATTTTGGTTTGGTTGGAATCAATGAAAAGTTGGAAAGCCGTCCGGGAATAAACTTTGGGTTTTAACAGTAACAGACAACAATCCCTGATTGAAAGTGGAGCACAGTGTAAGGCAGAATAACTGGGGATGGTTGGTGATGATCCTATCTAGGGTGGAGTTACCTCTGGTTGGGAAATTGGTAAATCAATCAAATCAAACACGGTAACGGGAAGGATCGAGGCGTGATGATGTGTAGGTTGTCATCCAGTAACGGGACCAGAAAAGGCAGGAAAAAATCGAACAAAGACGAAATATCAGTTTGCATGTAAAATGAGGCTACGCATAGGTTCGTTATGATTGTGCTCCTATGCTGAGAAAACTTAGGATGATACTGAATAGCTAGGTAGTCAGTACCAGAAAATGAATATGGATAAATCGGTTCAAACTTTGTGGATCAGGAGGAATTTATGTAGGTGACCACGCCACCTCTGGTATTCTTAGAGCTGTATTATCTATTCAATCGGTATACACTAAAGCCTTGGATGGATATTAGGGTATCTGAAACATGTGAGTTCGGCCACCGTTAAGGAAAGCAAATCACACACAAGTGAACAGTTATTCGAGGGCGAAGAGTGAGATAGATCCGGTAGTTTTGTGAATAGCGCATATTTTATTACTCACTAGAGACGGAACAGGTATTTTGGCTATCGGGGTGCATTTAAGAGTAGCCGGCACGAATGCATTGGGAGTGAAGGATCAGTTGGCCATCGTTGCCTTTCCTGAAGTTACGGTCTCAAAAGTTGTCAGAACCGGAAGTGAAACAAAGATGTTGATGTTCATGTACTCGCGCCTTATCCAACGATTCACCGATATCTCACCAGGGGTATAAAAATACCAGCTCATACTTACCTATTCACTCAGAACGGTAGAAAACTCTAGAAACCGGGGCTTTTTCGTCGACCCTCGTCCAACAGTGCAGTTAAAGCTCAAGAAGTTCCAACAAGTTATGAATCGGGAATTTTAAGAGCTGTGTATCGGGCACAGAGACCATAATGATTTCACTGAAGGAAAACCCAATCTGCGTCGACAACTTACGTGTTATGGGTGCACCGGTAGGACAGATTGATGTGCGGAAGCGGGAAGCATTTCATTTTAGGATGTCTGAATATTTTACGTTACTGCAGAGTTAATATCTTGAAAGAAAATCCATCTTCTAATAGACATTTCTTGTTCTAGTCGAAAACAGCTGATAACGAAAATGAAAAGGCCTATGCAAACACATTTTAACGTTTTTTTAGATGGAGAGGTATGGTAGATTTCTCGAAAACTCCGAGAGACGTGCTCGGTTGCATGATCAAGCGTTGCAACGGTATAGCACAACCAATTGAAGAGCATAGCTCGAAGATAAAGACAAAGGACGGACCAATTATGATTACACATTGTTAACAGTAGGTTTAACATAAGTAACGTTTGGCACATTGCTCATCGTTTAGATACACCAACTGTGCTTATCGCAAGTGCAAAACTCGGTTGGATGACAGCGGCAGATGTCAGGATGTGGCCGAAGTGTTCAAAACTTAACTAGTTTATACAATGTATGTGGAAACTCAAATCACAGATCAGTTGTCGAAAGTTTTAAATTTCCTAACTAGCCATTGGCTTCCGAAATCACTTCATAACGAATGACCATCCCAGCGTTTTCATTGTGACAACTAGATCGAAACATCATCGCCTTTTCATGGTTTTGACGCGCATTAGGGAAAACAGTAGATCAGGCATGAGTCCCCCGGTCATCGATTTGCTGCGCTGAATCTGTATGACAGGGTTCGACTAATTCGGCGCCTGAATGAAAATAATTATGTATGTGACTCAAAGTGTACGATGACCATGGTAAACAGTATTGGTCCAGTTTGGTGTAATGGGACGGAAACGATTTATGCTTTGTCATTTGCGTTGCTGTTTGTTCCAGGTCGAATTGGCCAAACGACAAGCGAGCTATGTCCATGCGATTTTTGCAGCCTCTTGAGGCTATGTTCACGCAAAACGCGGTAGTGACCTTCTATTCCGTCGAATCACCATGCCCACCACCGGGGTCTTTGTGTTTCATTCACGAAGAACTAGCTGAACGCTTAACGGCGGACTGTTGGTGACTGTCCCGGTGGTTCACTACCAACGACGAAACACATATGCCCACAGAATCATGCAACTGTATTTCATCATCTCTGTAATCTTTTATCAATTCTTATCCCATCGCATCTTTTTTCATCCGGGAAGGCAATCCACATCCAAGTATATCATTTCTTACTTGTTTTGCGCCGATTATCAATCGGATTACAAACATTTATCACTGTTTGACAAAAACGCACTCAGTCTGAAAACGAATGGTTTTCATTCTTTCAGTTAAGTTCTATTTCCGAGGATTGAAACAAGACATTCAAGAAGAATTAAGGTGTGGAAACTTAAAGCACGATTGCATATTTTCACCTAGACTCTACATTAACGAAAATGAATAGATGTTGTTCGTTGAAAGCGCTGTCCATGGGCCGGCTTACCTCCGGTAGCGTTTGAAGCTGTATCCATGAAAGATTTATGCGCCGAACGACACATTTTCAGTAAACCAGCTTTAGTGTGCTGAAATGTGATTGTAGTTATACTGATCTGTTTAGGTCTGCAGAATACTTTCCCGGCTGAGTTGATCATTAGATTACAATTTGGCACTTTATACGGTAAAAGTCATACAACGGAGAGTCAGCTTCTTGGTCCCTCACAGAGGCATGCGAATCACCAGGAAGAAGGTTATGGCAAGCTAATAACCCGAGCCCAGAAATTAGATGAGTGGTAGATCAGCCGTTTAAGGATACGTTATGTTTACTGAATTTGAGGCTCAATACATACTGCCGCGAATGGATAGATATATCTTAATATATATATATATATATATTACACAATTCGAGACGGGAGATGAAATAAGAAGTACATCTCGCTGTTTACACGTCATTCTTGAGTTTTTCTCATTCTTTTCCATGGAGTTCTGGTTGCTGAGTTTGGCATTTAGATCACAAACGTTTCACCAACAGTCGCGGTGATACTGTCAGTGCCTAACTAACAGAAACTAGTAAAAACCGACACTCTGAGCTACGACCAACACAAATTCTGTCATTCTGTAAAATGTGAGCCATGGCATATAAAAAGTAGGTGAGGCAGAATTTCTGCCACTGAGCACCGTTTCGCGCTATCAAATCTAACGATCGTGATCACATGTACTGATCAATTTCTAGGACCATCCCGGAAGACACCAGCAGCCAGTTATTGGTAGTCGGACCGTCATTATTTCCATCACTTTTGCATTTTTTTAGCTGTCTACTGCGACACTTCTTTTAATTAATCCCAGTGCACGGGCACAATGCTCAGCGGAAAAGACCATGAAGTGTCCTCCGTAACACGGGGCCAACCAGTTTCAGTTGGTGTCACGAAATGGGTACATGAAGGCAGGGCCTCGGATGTTCGACTTCAACATTACCGGCGTAATGCTGCTAACGCGTGTGGATACTCTTGCGTAGACATCCATTCTCAAGGAATGACAACAGTCAAACATCATCCTTGTGAAGAGGGCAGGTCTCCCATCCACACAACAAGACCGCTAGAAAAGCGGCATGATAAATTTCGCTCTCCAGAGACAAAATGACGTTGTGGCAGTACTCAAGGGTGTCTTCGATTTTTGAGAGCTAATCAGGTTTTTCGACTCGAATTATGAATTTTTCACCGACATCACTTCCATCTGTGATGCAACCCACGAGGTACGCGAAACCGTTTACGTATTCCGATCTATCATGAGCAGCGGTGAATACTAGCTTAAGCTCGCGCAACGGACAAATCAGACAGTCGAAGTTTTGTACATGCCATAAAGCATAATCGTTAAGGAATAAGAACTCGAATCTAAGGAAGACATGTTGACCACAGTAGTGTATCAACTAGCTTCACTCAATTATACTAAGAACAAATATTTTTCTGCCGTATTTATATTTCATTTCACTAAGAAAAATTATTCTTCCCCACCCGCCAAAATCGTCTCTTACAAGCATGTACATGCATTTGCTTACATATTTACAGTACTGGGCTTCTCGGTGGACGGACAAACTCCCGCACAAAACTATGCTATCTACACAAAAGACTCGTGGGTAGTAGAAAGCTGTACCAGCAATATCCTTCCTTGGTGTATGTAGGGAGCACAATAACGGTCAATAAGGACAACTAAGGCCAAGAATTTTAATGACAAAGAACAAGAGATGTTATGGTCGACCATTTTTTGAAAAGAATGATGTATTCTTAGCTTACCCGTGTGATACTCCCTCGGGGAACGGTCCGAACATCACATAACCTCAGCCAACCCGGGCGACTGAGGTCTAGACACCGCGGCAATCCGATGGTAGGGTGCGTAAAATGTGAACTAATCTTCAAAAGGTTTATGTCTGAACTCTTTAAAACGTGTCTAGGTGACATTGTGTCACAGAAATGGCACACGACGTGTTACCAAGTGAACCAAAGATTTACTATCCAAGGCATTCATGATGGTTATTTTACTTATATCGAACCTCTTTCAAGTCCTGCTGATGATGGGGAATCTCAGTGGCCATGTAGATTGAGACGAATAATGAAATCGCACTATTATTCTTGTCATTTCCATATGCAAAACGGATCCCGTTAAACGTTGACCAAGGGTTTGAGAATCCGCTCTTTACCCTGCCTAGTAATAGATTAAATCGAATGTAAATTTGCGTGTTGTAGTCAACTGGATGCACTTGATCACGTAAATATACGGGAAGATCAGAAATGGTCAATAGATCATGAGAATGATTGTATATTTTTCCACAGACTATCGAGACTAGCAGACATGCTAGTTTCAGAGGCCGCCGAACGGAGAAGAGTCAAATGACCTGAGTCAGCGAGTCTGTGTAGTATTTGTACTCGTAATTATAATACAGAATCTAACGGATAGCAACTTCCACTATATACAGGAAATTCTGTGGCCTAAGTTACGCAAATGAAAAGATAGAGAGAAACCGAAGTATCTCGGAGATACATTCGTTTAAGTTTGTTTGCAATTTACGTGTCTATGTTCATATTATCGGAAATTCTGATTTGTGAACTATCGTCAGACGAACGGTACTTGGGGCACATTGACTCTTCTCATCTGTATGTTGCCTCGGTTCTGGTTGGTTCGTTGTGTTCGCAGGCTATCGCTCAGCGACATGTGATTTGCAACAAAATTCGCCTGGGCCTGTCTACTAATGCAAGCCTGTAGTGTAACGGTTTGTCACAGTCAACTCCTACTGATCGCACGGGATAACTGGCCCACCGACTTTGACCAAACTTGCCGACCACTTGGTGCTTGTTAGCATCAACTACAGAAAATTGCCGCTTTCGGTGCGTGCCCGTCCTCAGTCGATGGACTGACATAGTGAATCGGTAACGCTGAGGAAAAGCAGAAGCTCGGCAGACCAATAGCAAAGGTTTTGTTTACACAACAGAATCTGTAAAGTATACGAATTGACTTGTACTGTGTAGCTTCGGGTCTTTTTACCACTTCAGAAAAGATAGCTGATCGTTTTTGCCAATCCTAAGCTATGCAGATGCTTGTGACAATCGCACGTGGCTTGGACAAAACAAGCTGAAACTTTTCTGGACTGTACCTTCCAATGGCCTATTTGAAACATTTAATTTGATTAGATTATCAGAAGAAAAAAATTGAAGCAGCTGAAAATATGGTACTAACTGGCATCCAAACACATATACTGAGCAAAAATGGATAATTTCTGTACCGATCTTTGAAATATTCACTATTCTCATGATGCAAGCCAGAGCAATCTAGGCTCACTGAAACAGTTTGATGCTCATCTTGACCGAGAAGGTTATATGGGACATAAATCAGAATATTTTTTAACTTTCTGAGCTGCTTCATGTAAGAATGAATCTATTTTGTCCAATTTTTAAGTGAGCTTGAATGACACGGCTAAATTGACTTCTGGTACGCAGCAAACCCACAAATTTGGACAAAATCATCCCACAACCTTAGCAGTTCTTGATATTCTTGTTCTCTATACTCCCTACTGTTTTACATTTTGAATATTGAAAACTGTACTTGTGTAGACCGGGCACATTCCATCTGAATAGATCGTCACCTAGTTTTGTAGCATGTGCACGGACTTCCGAAATGGGTTGCATTAAAAACTGCTTGTGTTTTATGAGTATAGTCAGAGACAGATCTTCCTGTGGCAATATAATCACAATCAGAGTGACCACATCCAACATGTTCACTCGCACTGGTAATGACCAGAATCAGGAGGCGAATTTGATCCCGTGGCTCTCCTACACACAAAGGTAACTATTCATAACTTTCTATGTCATTTTAAAATTCGTTCGCTTGCGTGGACTTTGATGCATGGCTAAGAAAAAGAAAGCTTATGACTCAATTTTCTTGAGCTGGCATAACACAAGAAACCGTTTCTAAATTTCATACTCGTAAAATTATCGGTCCTACAGGTATTAGGGCCGTACTTTATGATTGAGCTTAGCAGATCATCGGGAGCTTTCCCGGCCACCGTAATGATTGGGGCGTTCCAATCACAATCGTTTAATCCTGGTCTGCTACCCAATTCGGGGTAGGTGGGTATGGACTGTTGATGATAATCCATAACCAGTATGAAATAGCTGTGCTTCCGTGGTTTCTTAGTGGTCAGCTGAATTGTAACGTCACGATGAGTTAGTACCCGTGATATTATGCTATATTTGGTCCTTACAGTCATTCTTAGAATAGACGCCGAATCAATTCCCTAAATGGGTTCATTAGTTGGATTGCATTTAGTTCTCGAAAATTTTAATAGAGGAGGAAGTTACGCGATTTCGCAACCGAAAGCCGATCAAAACAACGGGTTCACGTTTCACTAGTTTTAATCAGCCTTATGAGATTAAACTAAGGAGGCTTATAACGGGAAGGGGAACACTTGTTCCGACACTCCTCGTGTTTTTAACCACGCTGACATGGACGAATTAGGTGAATCCGTTTTTGTCCATCGTGTCCTGTTTCGGGACGTCACAATTTCGATCTTCTATTCTGCTTTACTTTGGCTGTCTGCTGACTAACCCTACAAGTATTCGTTAATGCCGTGATCAATGAGTGCAGAGCTATTTCGAGCAAGTAATGACAACCAGCCGTTTTTAGTTATACCTTTGTGTAACCGGTCACTGTACTCAACGGACGCCTGTGACGCGGGTTTACTTTCGACCGGATGGTGAGTTCAGATATGAAAACTCAGCAACGGACCAAAATAGCGTTCGTTACTCGATATGAGTGGGGATCAACTAGAACAGCCTTACAACTGAATTGTTCTACTTACTGTATCCAAATATGGAGCATTCTACATCACAAGCTAGCTCTTTGGCCCTACCTGTATGCAGCCGTCCATAACGGAGTTAATAGACAATGACATCACTGATAAATGCACAGCAAATACCGTGGGTTTATGCAGTCGGCCAAATATTGTCAAGTGAGTGTAGTGGGATCCAAATAAGTGCATGACCAATCAATATATACATATACATGCATATATATATATATATTAGTAATTGATTTAGTATTAGATAATTTGACCGACAGCAATAAGACAAGGATACAAACAGTAGTACGTAGTACAATGACTATGACACAAACTGTGCAAATGAAAAAACGAGAAGACCAATGTAACCGGAAGATGCGTTCGTTCAAGTTCATTTAGAAATAACGTGTATGCTGGGAATCTGATTGGTAGACTACCTTCAAATCATAAGCACTTAGGGCATGCTTGAGCTTCTCGTCTGTCTTTCGCCAAGGTTCTTGCTGCCTTGTTTTACTCGTATGCTACAGCGAAGCTGCACTGAAGTGCGTCAAGTAAACTGCATGCAGATTCACTACGCAATAGTCTCAGTGGCAAGTGGACGCATGCCCGTATGGTATTTAATGGTATTTTAGTATTACTATTCAGTGTGAACTAAACAAGACCAGGGCCGACCGTCATGTAATTTTTAATAAAAATTCTCTGCTTAGTCGTGCATATCAAGGCATATCTCGAGTATCTAACTGCCATTTAGAAGCACACGGATCTGTAAGCTTCGAGAACCTTGGCCGCAAAATTGAAAAAAACAACTATGGAGGAAAACTGTAAACCAGCGAATCAGTTTGACAAATCTAGCTAGCATCAACCGAACCAAATGGAGCCCCGACATGACTGCGACTTGTCGACTTATCGTCAACAAAAAATTCTCTCATTTTCTAGAAATCCCACGCAGAACAAAAATAAAGACTCACTTTGACGAATTCAAAAAATTAGAATATCCAACAGCGCACCAATGGCATCGAGTGGCTCTTGGACTAACAGAATCACTCTAGCACGGAATAACCAAATCAATAATCACTTGAAACAAACAGGTTCTGTTCCCAATTTAACCAGCGGATTATAATTAATAACAGTCTGCGGTTAGCTGGAAATTTATTAGACTGTTTTTATTGCATCAGCAAAGTGAAGCTTATTAGAACAAAATTCGCGAAACCTATCTAGTAGTACAAAAACGATGGGCTCCAAAGAAGCAGCCTCTCCATAAGCACTCCACGCCGGGATAAATCGCATATCTCGCATTTGGGTCATGCTAACCTTCCCTAAACCGACCTGTTTGTTTAACTGTCAACTAATAACTTTATGACCAATCTACACTTTTGTCCAAACAGTCATCCGTTGGAAAGATTAAATGCACAGAGCAACTGTGTGCACGTCTTACATCAAAACTCCGATTTCAATGCGTCTTTTCATCATTTCCCACCATCATTCGTTAGTCTCGCAGCAATTTCGTTAGTAGTCTGATTGTAATGGACTGGTTGTAGACTGCCGTATTAGATTTGGTCATGAATGTTTTGATACTGGCTGATTTGCTTACTTGGACCTCCCTTGACGTTGGTCTTTTTATATATTGCACACTCAGATTGAGCCAATTGCCCATCCTATCGAAGGTGGCTTCTTCGCATGTATATTAAAAACACGGATGAATTTGACCTTGAATTGGTCCTATGGTGAAGGAAAGCACAAGAAAAAGAGTATGCGTATTAAGGAAGCGGTTTTCTGGTATAAATAAAACGAGTCTCCAAAAGTTAAAACGCGGGCCTGCTAAGGACCGTATACATTTCTTTTTCCAATAAAACATCTTTTCGGCAAATCTGTGTTTCAGGCTACGTTGATGATGGGAATCACAATCCAAGTTACTGGAAGCTTAAGTGTTATAAAACCATGATTAATCAAAAGCCCAGTTAGTATGCGCAAACTCTAAAGGATGGTATCGGAGCCCTGGTTTTCCATATCGTCAACCAATTAGCTGATGTACCGTGGGCGGATGATTTCATTAATATAGGCTTCTGACTCTTTCGTTGTCTTTGAATGTTTGACATATTCACTTCCAGAGTTTAGATTGATGACCAGCGGACTTTTGCCAAAAGATTAATCCATTGACTGACCTGACTGGAACGGCCGTCGAACGATTTTCAGCAAGATTTACGCCCATTCGGAAACGAAATACTGTATAACTGACTGGCTTAATATTTCCAAGGAAAAGCCCATTTTAAACCAACTAGCCTACCTTACTCGCGGTTATTTTTTCACTGATAGGTCGAATCATGTTCTATGGATCTCGGGGAGATCACAGGATACAAAAGACATTTCCTCTCAGAGATAACAAGATAATTCAGATCCAATACACTATTCCAAATCAACCATTAGGATTAACAGCTCATTAGAAGGAGTTGGGCATACTTGCTTTGAATATGCTTCGTTTACGGTAAATATACATTTATGCAACATTCTTTAGCTGTAACCAGCAAGGAACGAAATCGGTTTATCGTAAGTGTTTCGAAACGCAGGAAATGGAGGAAACTCCTCCTCGAAAATCGCCAGTCGATCCTGTTTCTCGTTATTACTAACTCTAGTGAGAAGAACTAAGTCAAGCAGACAAAAGTTCATTTATTAAACAAAACCAAGTAGCATACATTGGTCTTTCATAGCCAACACTTTCCGTGAAAGTGTGCAGTTTCCTGTGTTACGTGAGTTCCAGATCGATTTGTCGTGCTAGTTCGTTTGAAAAAAAATTACTTGTTCAAGTTATTGTTCCGCCTACCGCATCCCATTACCAATGCCTGTGTGACATAATTGCACCAGCTAATCCGGTTTATACAGCCCAACATAATAATATTCAGAATAATGGACGTAAAACTAAGCCCATTGCTCTGCTGATGCTATCCAATGTGCCCGATTTCCATACAACGCTAATATAATTTGCGAAATATCACAGTTTGCTTGCTCATACAATAAATTTCGAATAGATAGGTTTTTCTACTCTTGTAATCCGTGAGTGACATACCATTATATTACAGCTGCGCGTAGTTTGTTGCCAGACGAAATGGGTAGAAATGACAGTGAACTTCCAACACTATCTGCAGGTGTTTGCCAATTTTTACTCAGTCTAACCGTGAAAAAATGAGGCCGAAGAACAAGAAACGAAATAGGGATGGATGGAGTTAAACCTAATTCACCTCCGGGCCATCGATCAAACGAAACTGACTGACCTTGGATCGCTTGACGTTCAAAAGCCAATCCAATTTCAAATGAGTCACGCGAATCAGATTCGGTTGCTAGGTTGCCATTTACCTGAGGT
This sequence comes from Fasciolopsis buskii, assembly GCA_008360955.1. Classification (NCBI taxonomy): domain Eukaryota; kingdom Metazoa; phylum Platyhelminthes; class Trematoda; order Plagiorchiida; family Fasciolidae; genus Fasciolopsis; species Fasciolopsis buskii. Next base: position 88,199 of record LUCM01011113.1, on the reverse strand, counting down.
CATGCAATTAGTTAACGAGACACGAAGGTTGGAATATTCATTCAGGCTGAAAATCCCCAATGAGTGGGGAGACAGATTTATATTTTTTTTACCGATCACCCCGTAATCACGGAGGCCCGTGGACAGTGGGATATTCACCACGAACGAGTAATGACCTACACCTGGATGTACCCGAGGATGATTCCGATGGCCAGAACGGATCGGACACCGGTGTGGAGCCTGTGATTGCCTCTCCAAAGCCAGAAATCCTTCAGCTGAGTTCTTCAACTACTAACCAAGCAATATCAAACCAATCCAACCGAATTCCACCCTTCGTCCTGAGTCGTCAACAACAGGAACGTTATTTTCGATGGATGGATTTAAGCTGCCATATTCTATCGCAGCTAGGCGAACGAATGCACACAAGTCATCGATTGTCACGTGTCAGAAGACCTCGGTATTTGGATTACCAATTGGATGCTACGTGGGAGGAGCTGACTGGAGACGCATGTCTGGCTCCGAGGGATTGGCAAACGCCAGGTGTTCGGAGTGCTTATGAAGCTTGGCTCCAGGTACGACCTTGATTTAGCCACTTCCAACTCAGTCTACTAGTTCGAAAGAAGTTCGAAACATCATCTTGCCTACCAATAGCTTAATTATGTGATTTTTATAGTCACCATCAGCTTCAATAGTTATGCAATTATCGAGATGGGAGGAAGATTTCTGCTTAACTGGAACGGAGAGTCCATTTACATTTCTCATCTCAATAGTCAGTGTCTGGTTAATGAGCCATTAATCATCTACTCCGTCCAAAGTCGCAGAGAAGATTGTTGAATGTAAAGATTACAAATGAACTCTTAATTCCCTAAATCCCCGAAGTGCATTTCAAGGTTTTGGTAATTAGGATTTTCTAGGATCTGTCCACTGGAGATCAGGAATCGAAGAGAATTATTGGGAAACTCGAATCCACCAACTTATGAGATTCCCAAACGGCACGAGATATTGTGTTGTAAGCGCAATGAAAATTTATTTTTATTTGTCCTCTGGTCTTGAGATCGACAGGTGAACTCGTTAAATGCAGGTAAATTTTGTACCATCCAAAGCAACTGAGTCTTGAGAAGGTATCACTTGAACGAACCGTGTTGTTACTGGTCACATCGTATCGCGCACTGGGAAAGTGACCTTCAAAGGGGTTGTTTGACCGACCGAAAAAATACAGAAACAAAGAGAATCACGTGCGCCGAAGCCCAAGAAGCACATCAGCCAGCATCAACTTGTGCAGAGAGTGACCAATACGGTGGTCTACAGGATGCGTGTCTCACTCCGGATTTTCCACAGATAAGAGAAACGTTTGGATTGACTTATTCCTAGGTCCGTGGATCGGGTGTATGTATACGTGTGAGTGAGTGGGAATGGAGGGTAACGAAAAGAATGTTCTCTACTTTGCTGTTATTTAAGCGACTCGGTCAGCAAGGCATGAAAACAGCAACAAAATAATGACACTACACTATCAGCTAGTGCGCAATCGATTTCGTAAACTGGTTAATGAGTAATGCCCGATGAATGACCAAGTGAACTTATTCCAAATCGATCTGTTAGTCATCACCCCTGATACGGGGTGTTTACGTTAGCGTGTGCAAAGGTTCTAGTGAAATAGTGAGTCAACTGGTACCTTGATTCCAATCGCCAAGCCTTTACAATTTTAATCTATACAATGCATTTGCTTACATCGAAAGCTACTTCATTCCCGTCACTAACGCCGGAATTTTGCTAAACGGTTGACCTGTCCATTCCGGTGCAAAGTCTCATGTTTGACGCACACTACGCAGTGCCTGAATGGGTAACTTTTCTACTTACGGTATGAATAGCATCAGTTCCAAAGGCCAGTTCACAGAGTTACCAATTCTATCGTCCATGGATGTCAGACTGACCTACACAGGTGCCTGTAGAGAGCAAAAAAGAGAGTGAGTTTGGTCATTTTCTCGAGATTCTCTGTATAGCAGTTAATTTTATTGAATTCACTTTTGTTGTCAATGATGAAATCAAAGGTCCGACTAGGCTAGCGATCAAACGATGGAAAATCTGTAACCATCTGGCCGGAATAACAGTAATCATCTTGCCAAAGTGCTGCATAACAAGAATAAAATAGATTGCAAACCATGGAGGATAGGATGGAAGCTAGAAGAAAACAAGACCTCCCAAGTGTTTCAGTTGTTAACGAGTGTTTCATGATTTTCCGATCGACCAGTTAAAAAATCAAACGAGCAACCAAACAAACAGGCAAACAATCGGTCATTCTAATAATCAATCAAGCCAACAAGCTAGAAAAAATAGCAGGCCGTCAGTAAATCGGCTTTCTCATCTGTCTGACAGTTGTCGATGTTGAGAAATGGCAAATTACGTAATAGGCCAGGAGAACTTACTGATGGCTAAACTGTGACCAACCTGCCTATTAGTGCACCTCACTCCCTCAAATGACACTCAATTTTTAACATTTATTATTCTTTATAATAAAAGCTTCCGCTATAAAAACCAATGGATCTGTTTCGGGACTAAACCAGGCTGCGCGTAAGGCCGGCAGTGGTCAAACGGATAGGGCTGAGTCGTTTGGACGTGAAGGTCGCAAGTTTAAATCCTCTCACCGGTGGTCAACTTCCCCACTTGGCAGCTGACGGCAGGTCGCGGCCCCCTGTTATCTTATTAATAAGGGAAGCAGAATACATTTCTCACTGGAAACCCGTTCAATTGTAACCGAGTGTTACTCCTATCCGCCTCACATTTTATGTCACTTTCTTTTGACCACTAGCCCTTTCTTAGCGGTCCAATGGGCATCATAGGCGACAGTCATGTGATTGATTTTCTCCACAAGGAAGTGCGTTTTTTTGTTTCCGTGATTCAGAATTGCGTGATTTAGTCATCTTGAATTCGCAAGCCAGTGTGCCACCTGGACCTCTCTGATGAACGCACAGTAAAACGGAACAGAAGTGAAACCTAGGTCACGTGACACGGGGTTCTTAAAGCCGGGTTCGTTTCGCTAGTCCAAGCAAGCCGACTGGTGGTATACATTTTGACTACAAGGAAAGCACTACCGATGACTCCTAGCAAGGTAGATGAAACCGCTCTACAAGGCTTTTTAGTAGTGAGGTGGGAGTGGATAGCAAATGTTGCGTAACTTCCTGAAAGTGCTCCCTACAAGACAGAATGACAAATCGAGCGTTAGGTACGCTCGTTCTGAATATTGCCATTTGTGACGAAACTCAAAACTGATGACAGAATATGAGTAACCTTTGATATAACTCATTTGTAAACCATTACCAAATGGAAGAAAGCAGAATGTCAGATCTGTCTGGGTACATAAGTTTGACAAATAAGTGAGAAGCACGAACAAAAACTCCAAGAAATTAATTTCTTATTAAAAGTGATTGTTTGAACGAGACATCCGCGTTTTTACGCTCGTACTCGATCATTCGTTATTTTAACGAGCACATTTTAGTCTGCCTTCCACCACGAGACAACCGTACTGCCGCTCGTGACGTCACGGGGACCCGTTCAAAAACTATCTACTTTTTTGGATTGTCGATCGTGTAGTTGTGAGCTTTGTCATCGAAAAGCCCTTTGTTCCATCGCTTCACATTCGAGATTCATGTGCGCCAATGCAGCGAAAAAATAATGGCAGAACTAAGCTGCAGATGGGATGAGAGCTGGAAGCACTATAGAATATGCACCGGTTTTTACTCGCGCGATCGAAAGTTCAGCTTGAATCTTTGGATTTTGGACGTCAGTACAACCTCGATACTCGATCGACCGAGTCATATGACTTGATCGAAACCCGTAAGACAAGGCTATCGGCTGAGTATATTTTCCATCATATCTCGACGAGAAATCGGAAAAGCAATCCTTGGGTACAACAACGCCGTGGTTTGTCCACTACAGTAACTCGTATGTTGACTATCCCTAAAGGATTTTTGTTGGAAAGCAACATCAGAGTTTGCAAGTATCCACCTCACTATCTGACGAATGAGATTTATGTAATAGTTATAAAAGTTCAAGCAACAGAGATGAATTAGGAAAATTTTGGTCATCTGCCTCATAAGCGCAATGTTGCCAGTGTGGCTTTATGCTTATACGGAGTACGAATCCTAGAAGCTGGTGGTTTGTTTTAGATTGGTCAAAATTGCCTATTTCCTGTCCTGAGTTCAAACCTTTGTAGATCCCGACATAGTTTTCATGAGATTCTGGAAGGATTGTTAAGTTAGGATGAATCATCTCTGTCGATACTATCTAAACGAATGTAAGTGATAGGCTGGGTCCTTATTTTCGGTATATATCGTGTGAACGTTGGAACCGATCCAAAATGCCGGCGAAAAATTGGTCTCAAATCACAACCGCCTGATTTGCAGTTGAATAAGTGTGACATCATTGATACGGAAGTGTTCTATCGCCGGATTCTGCATGATTCACTGGGTCATCGCTTCCCAGAAGGAGGCTACCAGAATCCTGATTTGCGATACGCAAAATCGGAAGGAAATGTCCGAGCCAGAATTCAATGACTGTCATCAGCTGGGTGTAACACTTGAGCACTGGGAACCAAGATAACATCGTACGACCAGCCCGGTACAGTGCTATCGTTTAGCACGTGCCACAATGGACTGTTCCTTAGTTTTGGTACTCTGAGATGTTGGAAGTTACATAACTCTAAAACTAAACTATCCGGCAAGGCGTACTACTTTTTTATCGCTGTGATTCTTAGTACCGGAGCTATTAGTACCCCAGGGGCTTCTAATCACTCAATATAAAATTGATAATAATATTTCCTTATCTACCTCAACAACTGTACATCAACACACTATTCCAGAGTGACATCGTGATTACTCAAAGGCTAGCAGAAAGGCAGGTGGCGGCATTCCTACCCTGTAAATCCAAGTTGTAAAAGCGCGAGTTTGATAGCGCGATCCTCATTCGGTAGTTGAACATCAGAGTTTGCCCCAATAACACTGGCGGATCTGTTCTTTCTAGGTCTTTACTTTCATCCTACTCAAATCTTCGCGCTAAAAGGCCGAAACTTGTATGGTCAAAATTGAGAATATCTGTAGTTGGAATCACGCACATCTGGTTTTCGTTTTCGTCACTACCTTCCCACGAATTTCCAGGCCTGCGCAATCTACCCAAGGCACTGGTTGAACCGATAAGTGAAACTTATCATCACGATCTGTGGTAGCATTACGACTCTGGGTTTATTTTCCATCCTTAACACAGACTCTTAACTGCTAGGACTAAAACTAAGAATTGTTCTGGATACAATAAGGAAGTAGAGTTTGGATAGATATATTTTAACTGCAGACTTTCTCTCCGAATTTTTACGAATCCACAACTATCGCCGTATTTTAATCTTTTCACGTCCTGACGCTATTGATCACAGGAGTTTCCGTCAGATGTGAGTGCATTGGGTGTTAGATGTGACTCTGCTCGCACCTCTCGCAGTACCGTGCCCGGAGATCAGAGCAGACGAGTGTCACTGTCGGCGCGTCGACTCAGTTCAGCGCGCTTGTTAAATTTACCGCGTGCAAACAATTTGGGTAATACAAATCGTTTCGCTCCAGAAGGTAAGAATTTTTTAAATCTGATTTCACAACTACTTCCTATCAGGAAGGCCGATTATTAGGCCCATTTCGAAAATCGTTAAATAGGTGGAGAATTAATCTATGCAACGAAAATGATTGACCATAGTTTTCGTTTTTACTTAATTTCAGTTTTCACCATTTCATGTACTTCTTAAAAGATGTAGAACAGAATACGTGACCAGCAGTTCATGTCTTAGTTGGAGTAGTACTATTAACCTAAAAATGTGAGTACTGAAATTGCCAGAAGCTAAAGAATTTGACATGGTGTCAAAATCTTTTCAGGAACTCATTCGTATTTTTAGGTATGTTAGATTGTATTCTTTGCTAGGTAAATTTTTCACCAATCACGGTTGTACGTCCCTATGCTCGTTTGCCAACAGCAAAAATCTGATTTACTGAGGACTGCGGCACTTTATGGCCACACGTTTTTGTCGTGCAGTAGGGGTTGAACTGACAACGAAATCACAGCATTAATATATCATTTAATTTGTCATCGAGATATTTTACTGTTTTTTTTTCGAAACATTGAACACTAATTAGGCTTAGCATGGATTTTGATCCAATGCATCAGTTCCGATCGTTAAAGACTTCTCTAACCAAACTAGGGAGGCACGCACATGCACACAAACTCATGTTCTTACACAAGTACTTTAAATCCAGTGGAACTGTATAACCAGTTACAAATTGCCCTATAAATTGGTCGGGGTGGGTGTCGCAGTCTCCAAGTTGACCACTCGGCCCAAAGTTGATTCGAAATGCTCCACAACCCACCAGTACCTGAGATACACATCTGCAAAGAATTCCACACTGCATCGGTCGTCGAGCCGGATAATCAGGACCGCGCTTCCAATTGCATCGGGCGGCGTGGGTAGTGATAAGTATGCTACTGCTGTGTTCTCTCTCTTTTATTCAACCTGTCTCTACTGTCCCCAACCCAATCTGTTTGCCTGGTCTGCATATCCATAATGCCCGCATTGGTAACATGCGCGATACTCGCAAGGTTTCATTGTCAAATAGTGTAGTCGGTGGTTTTCAGTCCGCGAGCTCACACTTTCTTATGCCTCGTGAGCTTTTAAATTTTGGTTCCTTAAATATGCGCACTCACACGCAGGTCGGCCAACAGGCATGTTTAACTCTGACAGTGAACTCACTTCCGATTGATGTCTGCTGCTTTAGTGAATCGCGAGTTTGTAATTCAGTGTTCTTCTCCGGAGTGGTATACCAGCAAAGTTCGTTAACCTGCTGCCAGCAGTGTACTTTTATACCTTTGACCGCTTGAGATTATACGGTGACCTAACAAGTTCCCTCAAAACAGCTAGGGTGTCCTATCTCTCCATGTGTTTTGTCCTTCGTCAGGGACGAGATAATGGAGGGTGTTTTAAAAGGTTTTCAAAATGTAGGCGTTAAACTGACAAATGAGAAGCCCGTGTGAACTAGATTACGCAGATGACATCCTGTACTTCCTCAAACATGTACAGCACGCTCAATGTGTACTTGACGGAGTCGCGATGGGACCAACGCAACTAGGCATAGGCGTTCAATCTTTAAGACTGAACGACCGTAGTGCCAAGCTTGATACCAGAAGGAGAGAGACTAACGATTATTGACCGTTTCACTTTTCTTGGGAGTTGGGTGTTTTCGGTAGCACGAAAATAGAAGTTAGTACTTGTATATTGTAATATTTAGCCTTGTAATTAGTTTACATAGTTTGGTCGGTCACGGTAAGGAGCAGACACGAGTTACCAGTAAGTATTCAATTGGCTTGTATTCAGCTTATGCAAACAAAATCAACATGAAGACTACAACAGAACGGAAACTTGTTCGAAATGTATGTTGGAAATTTTCAGATTGGTGGAATCCATTCCATCCAGTCGTCTTCGGAGAATGTTCGGATTTCACGACCGCTTTCATTGGTTGATCGTCTAAGCAGACCAGCTTGCAGCTGTTCCGGACTATATCACCTAGCTTGCACGTAAACTCAACATATATCCAAAGATCGAGCGGCGTACGCTGGCCTGAATCACTTGTGTCGTCAACCTGATATAATGTATACTGTGTCGCAGTGCGCTCAGTTCTGTTGTACCGTTGCGAGACACAGAGTATGCGAGTCGATGTTCGTCAACTGGAGATTTTTGATCACCAAGGATTGTAGGGAGTAATCAGGAGAGCAATGTAGAGATTAAAAATCTAATGTCTGATTCCAGTTCTGGGAGCATTTTATTTCATTGTATGAAGCTTAGCAGACCTAGTTCGTTTGGTCACATTTTGTGTATGACGAACACTCGTTTATCACACCGTGCTTTATTTTGCGTTCATTCTACTTAGTGGAAGAATGAATTAGAGGTCAGCAGATGACGTGACAATTTGGAATGAAAAAATGCACAGTGAACTTAGGTGACAGTAGGCTTCTTACTTCTCATGGCTGGGGTCCATCAACTAGCTGACTGCAGACACTGAAGGATATGGCAGGAAACTGTGAACAGTGGTGATGTTGTTGTCATTTTCTGTCGAATCAGAATGACTGAGAAAGTCCATTTGCACGGTTAAGCTGTTCTTTGTGTTGGCTGATACGAGATTCTTATCTTTTCCTACCTGTGTAGGTCCACTCCCTGTTCCCCTGGCACATCTATTCTCTTTGTTGAAGCATGTAACTGTGGAGGAAAGGCAGCGATCAGTGGGACATGCCTTGCTGTCTAACGCTGAACGACTATAATGGTCAGTCTCAGCTAAATGAGTTTTACTTAATTCGTTCCCGTGGAGGACTTGCTTCGACTAAAGTGCGAAGATGAAAGCAAATGCTTGGGCACTCCACCCGAATGATTGATCTTTAGTAGTCAATCTAAAAGGGATGGCTAAACTCTGTTTTCAAACCAATCATGGTCGGCTTGAAAAGCGTACGTCGCTGTCATCTGTCACAGAGGGGGATGTACTTGGAATCCAACATGTCTATACCAGTTCAACATTGGACTCAGAGAAAATAACGTTGAAATGAGAAACTATAAAGTAAATGTGAGTAACTGTAAGTTTAGTTTTAGAACAAGCATCTATGGTAAGTTTCACTTTTCCTCAGTGCGTCTCATTGGTCAGTTGAACACATTAGTCTTCAGTGCACGATTCATCACCTGTCTCCTCGCATTCCTCGTGAAGAGAAATAGGACACAACTCAGTCGGCCACCCCAGTCGTATCACACCAGGTACCGAACTACCAGTACTGCACTGCATTGATGCCCGTTCATCTAGCATGCACGATGTCCGACTGAAGTCTGTCCTAGTTCTTTTCATGAGGAGTGTGAGGAGACAGGGGACGAATCATGGACTAATGACCAATATGCTCAACTGACCAAAGGGAGGCACTAGGGACGAGCGAGATTTATCACAACCGCTTGTTCTGGAATTAAACCTACAGTTACTCAAATTCACTTTACAGTTTTGACATTTCAATGTTACTTTTTCTGAATTCAACCTTTAAATGACGTGAAGGGCCTTTGAACGGCCCAGTGGGTGACCACACCTTCCGTTTGTTTTTGTTTGTCCTTTGGGTTAGATCGTTCTAGTAAACGGCCGAAGGTAGATTCCCGTGAGTTAACCTTCTGCTTCGGTTTGGCCAATCGAGTAGTAGTCAGTACATTGATGAACTGTGGGTCCCGGTGGTAGCCAAGGACGGGAAGGTGGGTGGTACACGATGCTTGTCTTTTTTCCTCATCCCAGTCCACTGTTCTTCTCTTGCCATGGTTCTGGTGGCAATTATTTTGTGAACAGGCCCGTGTTAAATTGATAATTTGTAAACTGCCTTTTTCACAGGTTGTTCCGATTCTAGGTACTGGTTGCTCTTGCTCGTTCATAAGCTTGCTTGCTTCCTCACTTGTTTGCATATTTGATAACAAAAAATGTTGCATTTCAGTCAAAAATCTTAGGGAAAATAAAAGTTACACTCGTCACCTTGTAAAACTGAAATAAAACCCATCGAGGAATGATGTGAGCACGTTATCTTAGGTTGCTTAGGAAATCGGCTGAAACACGGTTGCGTGCTAAATACGCGACAGTGGAGATCCTATAGATATTGATTCTAGATGGTATGGAACGAAAAGCGGATCGAGTTAAAATGAGAGAGGCACTTTGAAAAATCGTCGTGCAGAGGATGCGTGGGATCAGGAAGAATTTCTTACATGTTGATCACATAGGTTGAGAGACAATTCAGTTACTGTTATGGAGAACACATGGCTAATAATTAACAGCCTCAGCGAGGAATATTTAAAGTCTTTTTTAAATAAACTTGGAAAAATAACAGAACAATAAACAATGATTGGAAAAAACTCATTGGTATACAAAACGGTAGATGATGATATGTTTCACATTGTAGTGTTGTGGCTTTCTGATTTGAAATGACAACCATCGGAGTTTCTTCACACCGGTGAAAATGTGAGAAGTCCACTTCACATTTTATCAATAATAACCACTACATGTTTCACAGAATCAACCTTGGTAGGTCTTTCTGTGTTGAGGAACGACGGTTCAGATGGGCAGCCTGACTGACAGAGAGAGAAGACAGATTAGCTGGTGCAGAGAAATCCTAGATAGAAGATAATTTGTTGGAAAAACTTTGAAACTCATCATTGCTCGAAACGGCTTGATAGAGGGAAACATCATGACCATACTTGAACAGATGAAAGAGGGAACTATTTGATAAGTCTCTGATGTAAGTAAAGAAGAGAAGCGGTGAAAGAACAGCACCCCGAAGCACTCCTGAGTTGTTAATCAACGGGTTTGAAGTTTTACCATCCATTGGTGTGCACTGGGTTCGATTAGTAAAGTGATCAAACAGCCATGCTAATAAGGACCTGAGATAACAAAATGTTCCTAGTTTGTGAATTAGAACGGACTGTGCGTTCGAATCAAGTAGAAGAGTCTGTGGGACGAAATCGAATGCCGACGAATAGTCCAGAAATGAGCAAAGCACATATTTTATCGATGCATCTAGGGTCTTAAACCTAGGATGAATATGGGAGGCAAGAGCGTCCAAAGTGGACCTGTTAGATTTACGGATAAATTGAAAGGGGTAATCAGGAGGATACATAGAAGAACACAGGCGCTTAAGCACAACACGCTCTGTCAATTTAAGACAACGAGGCGTAAAAGCTTTGCTAAAACAACAGAACTGCTAGATCGGATGGGAACAGTAGCGAATGCATCCAAAAGGGCCATCGCACTCTGCCTTAAAAGATCTGGGGCAGACTGTCATGACCAACCTCTATGGTAATTTTAGTGGTGCGGAGCAGGTCGAGCATCTCTTCCATAGAAAAGCCCGTAACTGCAACATCATAACCTCGTCCAAATATGACTGGGTTATAAGTGGAAGGATGGATGAAAGTACGATCGATGCTGTCGAAATCCGCAGAAAATTTCGAATGTTTCTTTTTCTTCCCAAACAACATTCGGATGCCATGTCATAGGAATCGATTTTTGTTACCACTCAGGAGTTGTCTGGCGAAGGTAGTGTCGATGTGTTTGAATTCAACTTTTATGAGGTTGGAAATTTACCGCAGGCTTGAGTTATTACGGTGGTCGCAGAAGTGGTCCTTGCGTCTTCTTAGCGATTTCAGTTTCTGGGCGGAGATACCGCTATTTGGGACTAATAGTGTTTCTAAGGAATAGCAGATATAAAAAATTGTATTGGCCATGTCTGTGGAACTTTTGACATCGTCAGTGAGCAGGAGTTTAAAAGAGAAACAGAGAGATGCGAATGAAAATGATTTGTGAAGAAGAATAACGCTGTTGTGTGAAAAGCTACAGAGGCAAACTCGGATTTGATTTGTTTGCTTGAAGGAATGGCTGGTTGACCTACAGTATACCTTGGGCCTTAAAAGAAGCAGACAGTTATCACTAATTGAAATTGGAGCTCTCAGTTTCAGGACAAATAAATCAGGGTGGTTGGTAATAACTCCATCCAAAATGGAACCGCCTCGTGTGAGAGAAACGCAGAGGTGAGTCAAATCAAACACAGTCAGTGATAGGGCAGATGCATGATTGAAATAACCTACAAAAATATACAGGCTATCCTCAATAAGAGGAACAATAAATACTAGAAAAGAGTCGAGAAAAGATGCGATGTTTTGTTGCGAGCTAAAAGGGGCAGTGTATAAATTCGTTATGACAGTGCTCGTGTGGCGAGAAAACCTAGGAATACACTTTGACATGCGACAGTCAATTTCCTTTACCGAGTATGTATGAATAACTTCGGACTTGCCATACCATAGGGAGTTTATGTATGCCACACCGCCTCCAGTCTTCTTGTTCGAAACTCTGTCCTGTCCATGGAGTCTGAAGCTGTCTATCGACACGAGTGAATCAGCGATGTCCGCATTTAGCCACGATTCTGATATGCAGATGACATAAGTGTGAACATGGATCGGTGACTGAAGTGCGAGAGATAGATCTGACATTTTCGTAAACAGAGAGCTGATGTTGGTACTCAACAATGCCGGAATGGACATTTTGGCTGGAAGGGTGCATTTAAGGGTTGCCTACCAGCCAGCACGAGTGCCTCTTCTGGATGGATAAGACCTCTGAGGTACAACACCGTGTGATCCCAGTCCATGTTGAGAACTAATGATGCTTTTAAACTGCAGTGATTCCGACCGATTGTAACGGCGCAAGGGGACCATAATGGAACCAAAAATCCCGCAAGAAAACAACAAAATCAGTGACGCAGAATGGTAATGCAACCAGTTAGCGGGTGCATTCTAGCAACGATTTCCTCGTTTTTAATGAAATTTAAGTTCAGTTGACCATGACTCAAAACCTTGTTGCTCTAGTCATTCCTAACACATTTTTATCAGACGGCTCTCTAGACAGTGAATCCTTGTGTGAACGGCTTCATCAGTCCGTTCATCGACCCAGTCTAGGTCATCCCACCCCACCCTCGGAGCGATGATAGTCCAACCATCATGGTGTTTCTAGGCTCCACATGATCCGTGATGAAAGTCGACCGGGAGAGAATAAATTTTTATTCAGGCTGAGTCAACCACTCGTTCTGCAATTTCACTGACCCGTGGATCCGAACTCACTCGGTATAGCATTGGCAACCATGGATGGAATTGATTATTCAACCATCTGTAAAATAGCAACACGCTCAAAGACACCAAAAGGTTACTGTTATCGGAAGGCATAAAATGTTTTAGTTGAAGGGTGAGTAAGACGGGAAAATTCGTTGTTCCCCAGCGATTCCAATTTTCTATATTTGGGTAACTGCGCTAAGATGGTCGTCTGTGTTTTTTTGGTTTCGAAGAAGGCAGCTTCCGATATTCCTTTTTAATCCAAACAAACCGTAGTTCATTCAGCGAGAACACTCAAAGGAAAAGAAGCGAGCTCAGATAGAAAAGGATCAATTTTAACAGCGGATGTGCAAAAATCCTCCACCACAGCACCGGCACCGGAAGGTCCACGTGGTTCTTCAATTCAAGCAGCCAATCCAGAGCAAATTGGAGATACAATTAAAATCGTCGGGAGCCGCTCGGCGTCTATTGTAAGCCAGTACAAACGGAGTCGGATGTCTGTGCAAAGTTTTGGACGCCCAATTCTTACAGGTTTGTTCTTGTGTCTGTCTGCATGCATGTTTGTAGTGATGAAGATCCAGTGATGAATAGATTAAACGAAAAATTCCCTCTTTAGTCTGGAGTAAAATCACATTTTACGGCAACTGTATACAATCGTTCAGTGATATATGTGGCCCAGTTACTTATTTACACATCCTGCTTTATCATTTCGGTGACGAAGATCCTCAAGAGTTGTAGCCGATCAACTCGCTGGTTTGTCAGGCTGTAGAACCGCTAAACGTTGAGTCCAGTCAACCTACCGAGTTGGTTCCACATCCATCACTGCAAGCAAAAAACGTACCGATGAATCGGCGATCCAGTACTACGTGTTTAATGAGCTGAAAAAAATGCTGAAAAAACAACTTGCTTTTCAATCAAACATTTTTCAGTACTACCAATCTGACGGAGGCTCGTAATAGTAAACTACCTTTTCGACACCAGGGAAACGCAGTCTTAGGAAGAAAATAGACGAACAGGAAGGACTGTCCGCGAAATCATACATTCAGTCAAGTCTGTCACATGACCTAGCGGCCTAACTGATGCCCATCAAAGTAGCATCTAATTCATTACAACTCCAAATAAAATAACGGATCGATAAAATTGTGAATGAACTACATCCTACCTAAATGTGGATAAGCAAATGATCCCACGCTGATTTCCCCTTTCCATTAGATGCACTGCAAAATTTGGTGATTCAAGCAGACCAACAGGGAGATTATTCAGCTGAATTGTTGAGGATGGTAAAGTATTACTGTGTACGGCTCTTCAAGAATGGTTTCGTAAACCGAGAAGTTATAAGGGGACACTGGGAAACCATCACTTTCAATAAGGACGTAGGCCGGGCAGCTGGCGTATATTCCGTGACACACTTCATGAGACAACTGACTGCAATAGTGCACGGTAGACGTTCCCAGTTCTTTGAGATTTACCCCACAGATGAGTGAGATGTGCTTATTAGTCGATAAGGTAAAGTTGAAGGAAGTGAAAGCGTTGACCGTTCACCGTTGCAGACAGTCGTCACATGTAGTGTGTTGAAAGTGCACTCAAACCATTTACTTTGTTTCTTTCTCCATCTAATTTGTCAACTGCTAGATTTGTCCCAACAGCTCCCAGAATCAAGGCGATGACTTCCGAAATCAATCTTCAACTAAGATCGGCTCCGATTCGAAACAGCTAACTGAATATTACTATGGAGTTGCCTCCATTTGGCGATGTTGTGGAATGGCGGACTGGAAGAACTTATTCACTTCTTGACCAGCTTCATGTAGAAATCCTTCACTCAGGCGGCGCACATTCTGCACGTTCGAAAGTGGAAGAGAAAAGTGATTTAGAAGTGTCGGGTTGCCAGTCAACTGCCCAATGGAATACAACCAAATTAGGCGAAGCAGATAAACTTAGTCAAATGCCAGTAATAGATCTAGGTACTAGGCAAAGCAGTACCCCGTCTCATGATGTGATTTGTTCAGTCAGAATGAAGCGGGAAAATTAAACGAACTTGGTCATTTAGATGAGATACCTCTCAGGAGACGTGGATCAAGTAGTTTCGTCTATTTCTTTCTGTGACAGAATCTGCAAAAATTCCGATACAGCCAAATATTCATAGTGAACTTAGTAGACAGGATATTCTTTTAGTGTAATGTATCAAACGGCAGAACATTTCGGATTGATTGTGCAATTTTTGTTTTCCATCAAGAAGACGGTTATCATGAGATTTACTTCCTGTATGAGCAGTAGTTCATCGTCAACTAAAACCAGCAATGGAAAGGAAGCTACATCAGTTGCAGCTTAGTGACTAAGCATTGGAGACGATTCGGGACAGCATTCACGGTTTATCAGCTAGCGATTAGCGATTCGAGTCACTGTTATGAGAATGAACGATGAATTATGGTCTTACAGCGTGCCTTAATAAGTTTGTTTGGCGTTGAAAACGAAATAATGGATGTAGTATCGGAGTAATCATGCGTGTATTTGCTTATGTGTAATTAGAACTATCGATTTTTGGCAACTCCCCAAGAACCGACACCTTTCTACCCGAACTTCTTGGCAAGATATGTGAGCTGAGCAGTCTTACGAGGAACGAGCAACCATGGAAACTCGTCAATTCCGATTAGTTACCTCAACACAAACATGCGCATACGTACACCAACTCTCACTCGTACACATACGTATCTTTTTCTTACCTAGTTGTTCCCCTATTTCTTCCATAGATCGGCGCCCAGATGGGAAACACGCACTCATGACAACGATTCAGTTCTCTATGGAAGATTTCGAAAAAGGTATGATTGTTTAGTTTGCAAACTATTCGCAAAATTTTGAAAACCATCAGTGACACTCTTAAAAAGTTGTAGTTTCTAAAGTCTTTCCATTTTTCCCACACGAACCTTTTCGTATTACCGTAGAAAGCGACAGACAGTGGCTATGCTGATAACATTTTTGCCGAATCGGGAAGCGGTAGACGGCAGTATTCGGATTGCAATGGTTCCAATATTGATTAGGAGATGCGGCACTAAAGCAAATTGCCCGATCGAACGTCGAAAGGACCTCAAGCATGGGCGGTTGGAAGAAAAGTTTCGATATCGAGATAAATCGCTCCATTTTTCCACTACTTCCGGTAAAAATCTGCTCCCAGTTTTCATCAGAAAATATGGCAACGCATGCTGCTTCAGGATTCTGATATAGGGCGAAAAACAGTCTTCACATGATGATACCGCCGTTTCCATCAAGCGAAATGATCATGGTTGTTTAAAGTGATTATGTTTATTTTTCTTCCAAGGGACGAGATAGAAACAGAACAATTTGCATTTTTCCATGAGTAGTATATAAGTTGCCGGCGCACGTATTCTCAATCCCATGAATTGACCAAACTTGTTCACTTGGTTTCATGTAACGCGTCTTGTAACGGTTAGAGAAACAGTGCTTTTAAAAAGGAATGCGACACTTTATTGATTTAATTCTGTGGTTTGTTTTACCATGTGATCGGATTAGTGTTCCCTGGCATGCGAAACGAGAGTTCGCTGGGGCCTGTCCTGCATTAGGTGAAATGGGTCCAGATAAACTGTGGTCCATGAGATCCTCGTCGTTTTTGGAGGTCTCAACGGAGACCAATGTTTTACTACCGCCGGTTATCGATCGTTAATCAACAACCGATTACCAAGTGTCGATGGTAGAAGGAGGCTGGTGCCTTTCTACACCTGCTTCATAATAGATGGTGTAGTTCACCGAGGTCGACCAGCTGCCGTCGTTCATGCGGTTAACGAGAGTGAGAAATCTAACCAGAATTTTGTAATCTCAACCGGTTACTAGGGTGGTTAATACAAAAGTGAAAAAAATCGAATCTATCAGGGAGCGGAGGCATAGTCGACCGAAAACTGCCAATAATGCATTTGACACAAAAGGTCATACTGAAAGATGCAGTAACTAGCTCGGCCGAAATTCACAATCTATAAGTCAAAAACGTCCCGGCAATAACGTGAGTAACATGAAAATGTGGTGATATTTACTAACTTTATTCATGTTTTGTATAGCACGAAAATGCCGACACAAACTGTCGTCAGCAATAGGATTATCCCAATTCCAATTTTCGGGTGAATGACATCTGCGGACCTCACAGTTGAAAAATCTCGGTATGGTTTAAGAAGAGACGTGGGTCACGCGACTGTCAAACCATAGCGATTATAAGCAGTTAATGAATAAAAAGAAAAGTACAAAGCATAACATAAAACTAACCCACAGCACAGAGTGATAGGGATGTTGGACTGCACACGATCGAAGTTACAATCGACGTGGCGATTACGTGGTTCGCTGTCTTCCGAAGCAGCAAATATTGCGAATCGAGTGCGGTGATTTATGAGCATTCAGCTGGAGGAAATTGGCTTCCTGGTCATAGATTTCTGCTTGAGGATAAGTGTAAACAGTTAGGCAGAAAATCAAACCATTAGCACTGCTGACGGTGCAACCGTACTCTTACGGTTTCTTATTGCTGGGTTCACCGTTTGTATCAGGTGATGAATTATTTCGGAAGTCACCCAACTCCCCACTACTAACAATCACCAAGTTGATATCAAATGGCGAATTACTTCATGAAAAACTACCAAATAGCCAAGGTCTGCAAGTCATCTCCAAAGCCTTCGCCGTACTTGGCTACCTGCAGAGAAGGCATCTATCGGTAGGGGTCGGTTGCCATGACCTAGCGGTCCTTGGCCGTGCAAATCAGTGACGGATGTGTGCAACATCATCATGTGGTGAAATTGAACAAACGGTTGAAACCGTGCTCAGTAGCTTGATGGCTAAGACGTGCGACTCAGAATCGTTCGTCTTCAGTTCCCGTCCTAGTTCGGGCGCGGTGGATATGAACGGCATACGGGTCCTAAAAAGTATGAAGTAGCTATGAAGTGTATATCCGGACCAAACGACGTAAGGAGTGTATCGAAAAATCGATGCGCCATGTATTGGTTTTTATTGTGAATGATATAATATTAATAACA
The DNA here is from genome assembly GCA_008360955.1 of Fasciolopsis buskii. Lineage (NCBI taxonomy): Eukaryota > Metazoa > Platyhelminthes > Trematoda > Plagiorchiida > Fasciolidae > Fasciolopsis > Fasciolopsis buskii. The sequence continues at coordinate 70,523 of LUCM01011113.1, read as the reverse complement.
CAGCGTTGTTGGTAGATGTAATGCGCCAACGTTTCGACTACCGTGGGTAGTCTTTCTCAAGGCAAGTTTTACAATAACTTTCGGAGCATTCGATGTTTCCTATCGTGCATATTTCTTCATGCTTGTCGTGCCTTAACTTCGTCTATTCTCTATGGAAATCTCAGATTAGTCACNATAAGTCAAAAACGTCCCGGCAATAACGTGAGTAACATGAAAATGTGGTGATATTTACTAACTTTATTCATGTTTTGTATAGCACGAAAATGCCGACACAAACTGTCGTCAGCAATAGGATTATCCCAATTCCAATTTTCGGGTGAATGACATCTGCGGACCTCACAGTTGAAAAATCTCGGTATGGTTTAAGAAGAGACGTGGGTCACGCGACTGTCAAACCATAGCGATTATAAGCAGTTAATGAATAAAAAGAAAAGTACAAAGCATAACATAAAACTAACCCACAGCACAGAGTGATAGGGATGTTGGACTGCACACGATCGAAGTTACAATCGACGTGGCGATTACGTGGTTCGCTGTCTTCCGAAGCAGCAAATATTGCGAATCGAGTGCGGTGATTTATGAGCATTCAGCTGGAGGAAATTGGCTTCCTGGTCATAGATTTCTGCTTGAGGATAAGTGTAAACAGTTAGGCAGAAAATCAAACCATTAGCACTGCTGACGGTGCAACCGTACTCTTACGGTTTCTTATTGCTGGGTTCACCGTTTGTATCAGGTGATGAATTATTTCGGAAGTCACCCAACTCCCCACTACTAACAATCACCAAGTTGATATCAAATGGCGAATTACTTCATGAAAAACTACCAAATAGCCAAGGTCTGCAAGTCATCTCCAAAGCCTTCGCCGTACTTGGCTACCTGCAGAGAAGGCATCTATCGGTAGGGGTCGGTTGCCATGACCTAGCGGTCCTTGGCCGTGCAAATCAGTGACGGATGTGTGCAACATCATCATGTGGTGAAATTGAACAAACGGTTGAAACCGTGCTCAGTAGCTTGATGGCTAAGACGTGCGACTCAGAATCGTTCGTCTTCAGTTCCCGTCCTAGTTCGGGCGCGGTGGATATGAACGGCATACGGGTCCTAAAAAGTATGAAGTAGCTATGAAGTGTATATCCGGACCAAACGACGTAAGGAGTGTATCGAAAAATCGATGCGCCATGTATTGGTTTTTATTGTGAATGATATAATATTAATAACACAGCGTTGTTGGTAGATGTAATGCGCCAACGTTTCGACTACCGTGGGTAGTCTTTCTCAAGGCAAGTTTTACAATCAAAATCTATGAAGTGCTTCCATGGTTTTTTAATGGCGAATTGAGCGTTTGTTTCACATGGTGAATTGTTCCATTAAATCACCAAGTTGCCAAACCTTGTAGGTCGTGTGCAAAGTTTTCGTTGTGGTTTGGCCACCTGAGGATAACCTATCTATACACACGGGTCAGCTGCTGCGCCCCAGCAGGCAGACCAAGGGGAACAGACTACCATGCTTTGGGAATCGCCAAAACTCAGCTAAAAACTGCGATACTTCATCATCGTTATCACTGTACTAATAATAATAATAATAACAATAATAATAGCCGCAATCATAATTACAATCACACTTATTATTATTATTATCATCATCATCATCGTCATTATCACCATTCAAAGCCGGAATGACGTAAGACGCTCAAAATTTAGGGTAGTAGCTTTTGACAATGAAGTAATTCATCAGATAAAACTTACACACCACTCACCAAATCGCGAAACCACCAATGTTATGCTGTTTCGCTTTTGTTGGCATTCAGCTGAAGTATCCCAACGGAACAAATCCATCAGGATCCGTGGTTGGAGATTTGATTGTACATGGCAAACTATGTTGGAACGACTTATGCCACATTGCACGACATCATATCTTGGCATCCGAAGCCGAATCGTCTCGTTAATTTGCTCCAGGCAAGAATATGGATAGTCTGGCGCGGAATTTAGATTAAATGACCAGCAAAGAATTCAAGGGATACATTGTGCAGACGTGGGGTCGGGGTTTAAGCGACTTTTGGAAACCGTTATAATCACTGTACTACTGTTTCATCTTACGTATTAGCAATCATCAACAATAAAGACCCATCGTCCCCAAACTGGGGCACCACATTGGGCAGAACGAAAGCGAATGAGCTATTGTCACTCAGGCTAGTTCTCATTGGTTTGTGCAGATTCATTGTCGCATGAAGCAGTATCTATCCATCACCGGTTTTGTGCGGTCACAGACCGCTGTCAGTCTATTCCAGTGACATTGGATTTTCCATAAGAAGACTGCATACTACAAAAGCGTGAAGAGGTCCCGCAAAGCCTGACCAAATGATCAACGTCATTAGCAGGAGATCAAACTGTATTTCGAACCTGTTCAATATGCGTTGTCGATGATTTCAAATAAAATAAAGCTGCAGTACACTGTCTGTGTGGTTTCCAATGATGATTTCGGTGTTGCTGGTGAATTGTGAAACATCTGATAACCAATCGCAATGTGCTGCAACTCACATCGAAAAAGATTTTGTTCCCCCAAAATAATTACAATACATTGAAATGATCATTCTGTAGCCATCCTGTTATTGTGCGGCTAAGTAAATCCAATAACTAACCTCGATGTGTGTGACTTTGAACAGCTAATATTAGCAGATCGTGGCTTGACGTCAGTATGTTTGTTTCTATTTCATCAAAAGCATTATATTATTGTTATACTCGAGTAATGTAATGTGAAGGCAACTCAAGTTCATCTTTAGTTTCTATCATCGGGTTGTCAGTTGAAGTGGCATTTATTTTTCTTCCATGTAAGCCAGCACTAATACTTTGCACATGGGTGCACGTGGGTAAGCTCAGCAACCGAGACTTATCTGCATTGGTCTCTCATGAACGATATGTTGACGAATGATACCAGTAGTCATTGTATGCGCTCATACTCTGATTTGAGGTTCGAACCTCATGTTGGTATTTCTTGAGAAGGTGAGACTCTCAAGCATGTTTTTGAAGGCACTTGGTAGCCTGGGATATGTGTACTTATCACATGATAAAAATGCTATGATGACGACACGTATCCAAATTAACAGACATTTAGCCGTGAAGTGTGCAGCCCTTTCTGAGCTCGTGTTGACTGAAGGACAAACTTTCCGGAATTTGGCAGTACGAGGTTAGCAACAAAGGTAATGTTAAAATATCTCGATATTAGGGATCGTTTTCACACCAAAACGTTTCATACTGTCTTGCAGGATGGAACAACATCAATCCGGTCATGCTTTTTCTGGAAACGATCGAATGGATTAGCTCCAGACTGCGAACCAGTCGGCAACACAAGTAAGTGGTCAAACACTGTGGATTCGTTTTAAAAGCATTTTGTTTCGCTGATACGTTCATGTGGGAGATGTTTATGCAAATGGATCAATATTTACGTGGGTTTCAGATCGAGGATTTATCAAAGTAGATGCTTGGCTGCACAAAATATAAGTCGTTTAGAGTTGGCACAAACAATGGTGGGCATTACAATTGTTGACTTTAAGTGTTAATCAGGGCAGTGAATAGCACGTACTGTATGAAACACCGCATTGTGCATATACAGGCTGCAAGCAAATTTCACTGCTGCCAGGAAATCAATGAAATTTGGTCCATAAAACTTCACTGTAACTTGACCCTACACGCACGAACACACACGATAACGGCATTTTATACCAAGCCCTAATTGGCTGTTGCAAATTGAGGCTAGGAATTCAAAACCACCTCGGTTTCATACGATTAGTTCCCACATAACAAGGTCGGATTAGGTCTGGGAAACAGGGTAGGCTGACAAATCTCCTTGGTAGTAGGTCAGTCAAACGCGAGGTGGGAATATAACCGCTTTAAATGGAAGAAAAAGGTGGAAGTTGGCCATTTGTCATAGTTTTGGGACACAGTCGACGTGGTCTGATTTCTGTGACACGCTCGGAGGTGAGTTGGAAGCATTGGTGGTAGTGAAGACCGAGGAATAGACAATGAGTCCGAGGGGTTGGTGGCCAACTGGTCTTATTTGACCTTAACAAACCTAATATAATCAGCTTGATTTTGGCACATAAACGACAGCTGCGTTAAATGTCTAGAGGCCATTCGACTGCTATTATTTGACTATGCCTGGCGGGATTCGAATCACGATCGAGATGACCGAATGAATTTGCTTCAATTAATGGCAACGTTATTTCGATTTTCTAATAGTGATGAGTTTCCACAATCCATATCCATGCTCCGCTTACATCCTTTCATTCTCGTTCACTCTCGGTTGACTAGTTCAGAAATCGTCCTAATTCCGTATCTCACGGGCAGAGTAGCCACTAAAAGATTGAGTAACTATTGCCGGCATCTCGGTTACAAAAGTGGTGATTCACCCATACTGTCCATCAAACCGGTAAGGATGGTCAAACTTATCGGTCAAATTCCGTCCAAGTCACGAAGCTTATTGTGACTGATGCTGAGAATCCCTATTACACTCTGGATTGGTGACTGTACCAGAATTTACCAGACCGCTTAGAAGAAATATTCCGTAAGCGAATAATTTTAAACCTATGGATCCTAGTAAATCTTACTAGTTAGGTCCGGACACCATTATCCTGCCTTTTGTCATGCGATTTGTACATGCTGTCCTGAGTAACATGCAAATGAGTCCGTCCAATTTGGTAAATCGATTTTGTCTGATTGTCAAACGGCTGGCACCGATTCCCCCTCGCGACAGCGCTTAGGCAGCATGCAGTGCAAAGACAGGACCGCTGTCATTTACCTTACAGCGCGTCCATAGGTGCACTATGAGATTAATGATGACGTGGAAGTACAACAAGAAAGAAAGAGATGATGCCCAAAAATGATTGGTTTAGAGAAATCGAATATCTATTAAATTAATAGGATGCGTAAAACAGGACGATCTGGGCATTCCGTTGTCGGAAACCGAAAGTCGGCGGACTCAACTTAGTATCAACGTCTATTTAATTTTGGTCTTTTAGTCTTTGTTTGGGTCAGTTACATCCACAACGTTAGTGTGCAGCTACTAGCCTTGACATTAGCGTCAAAATGGTCCATGTCACTCTAGTGATACCCATTTGGATCCAATAATAATAATTCAGCTTCTTTCAGTTACTCATCCTATGCGTTGATCCTACCTATGAGTCGTCCTCGTCCTCAATAACTACTCAACCATCGCTTTCTATGATTTATTGATCGCATGCCCTATTAGTAACCTAGTTATAAAGTCTGTTAGTGAAGTGCGAAGTCACTTCGCCTACCCCAAGCTGTAACCTTCACGTGATAATACTAAATAAATCTCGCCTTTATTTTCTCTGTTTAATTCTGCCTAGTGAGTTGCTAAACCAACTGGAAGCCCTTCAGTTTTGCCGTCTATCTAACTCGTGCAGCATTAGTTACAACAAACTGACCAAGTGGATACAAAAAGGTGGACCGTGCAGTGGAGAAAAGACCGAATCCATGTGCAAACTAATTTTTCAGGTTCGTTGTATTGCTGCACAGGCGAATCGTTCAGTTTTGCAATTTCGCCAGTTGCACCCAGGAATCAGTTACGAGATACGCCGAACCACTAAAGATGACTTCCTTTGCAACCTGGATGAACATACCGCAATGAGAGATGCGAGTCGACATTTTATGCTCCTATCCGCTTTGGCAGTAGCCGAAGCTCTGGAGCGGATCGTGGCTCGACTAATGGGAATCCCTTCGGCGATTAGATTTGCACGAAAGACGCCAACAGAAATCTCTCTGGAAGAACTCATTCCATTATTACGTCGCAGCACAAAAGCTGTGAAGTCCAACCGAACACAGATCGTGGAACCAACCAGGCCCTTTTGCAACTGGTTGGCCTATTCTTGTGATGGAACCCTCACACTCAGGTAACCCTACCGATGAGGTTTATTTTCACTATTTAAGGCATACTTTTCCAATATCGATTCTGAATACAGTACAACAATCTAGCCATTCAATTTATGTCTCTTCGTGATCAAATTATAGTGCACTTGAACTAACCGATCTTCAAATTCGGTGATCTTCTGCCGTGCCGGTTGACGGGAAAACATCGGTGACCAGCTGACTCATGTATGTATAACGGAATTTGGACTGCAAGCAGGCAAGCGACAAAATAAATTACGATTAAAAATAGACGTCACTGTAAGTACAGCATCAAATAAACCAGGATCCGGATATAAGAGTATATTCTAGGGCACCATTATATTAGGGCTTTCTGTCCACTTCCATTCCGTATCGATCAAGATAATTAGTCAATGCTTAAAAAGTTCTCAATTGTCTTATTAATCCGTGCATACACATCGGCCCTGAGATACCGGTAGATGAAGGGCTCGGGCAGCTTACGCTGGATTGAAGAACTTGTGGCCTGATATTTAACTGAAGTTGAAAGGTCATGTACTGTGTACTGTGCTGCAGTGCGTTCAGTTCAGTTCTGTTGTACGGTTGCGAGACGTGGAGTATGCGTGTGGGCGATGTTCGTCGATTGGAGGTTTTCGACAACCGATGTTTACGTAGTATGGCTAGGATTGGATGGAGTGACCGGGTGAGTAATATTGAGGTTTGGAATTTGGTATTGGGTGCCACTTTTGAGAATAGCTTGTTTCAGCGTATGAAACTTAGTAGACTACGCTGGTTGGGTCACGTGTTGCGTATGACAAACACTCGTCTGCTATATGGTGCCCTATTTTGTTCCGCCTAAGGAATGGAAGAAGTCATGTGGAGGCCAACAGATGGCGTGGCAACATGGAATGAGAAAATGTACAGCGAACGTGGGTAAAGTAGGTGTCTCATGTCTTCGTGGTTGGGGCCCGAAAGACTCGTCAACTAGGTGGCCGAAGACACTGAAGGATATGGCAGTGAACCGTGAACGGTGGCGATCGTGTTGTCATTTTCTATCGAATCAGAATGATTGAAAACACGTGCGTTTGTACAGTTAGACTGTGTTTCGTGTGTTGGCTGCAGCAACATTTTATCTTTTCTCACCTGTGTAGGTTCACTTCCTGTTCCCTTTGGATATTCACTCTTTTTATAAAAATGTGTAACTCTGGGAAAAGGCAGCGGCCAGTGAAGTTTACCTTGCAGTTTAACGCTGAACGATGATGGTGTTGATGATGATGAGTAGCTGAAGGCTCAACATGGCACCTTTTAATTTACAGTTTTAAAGTGCTTGTATTTTGTTTGTTACTTCACGGGTACGAACCCCCGGAACTTTCAGCTGAAATTATTTACAGCAAATGATTAATGACTACTTTCACGATTGTTTGTATCTAGAATGGACATATACCTCTAGGATTTGAATAGGCTGTGCAACCAGTGTCGTTTACTAACGGAAAAAGCACTCTCATCCAAAGTACAATTCAGGAGTTTTGTTAATCCAGAAAGTGTTTCATGAAAACATTTGATCTCCTACTATTAATACGTGAAGTATCCAAGATCCGTANTACTGTGCTGCAGTGCGTTCAGTTCAGTTCTGTTGTACGGTTGCGAGACGTGGAGTATGCGTGTGGGCGATGTTCGTCGATTGGAGGTTTTCGACAACCGATGTTTACGTAGTATGGCTAGGATTGGATGGAGTGACCGGGTGAGTAATATTGAGGTTTGGAATTTGGTATTGGGTGCCACTTTTGAGAATAGCTTGTTTCAGCGTATGAAACTTAGTAGACTACGCTGGTTGGGTCACGTGTTGCGTATGACAAACACTCGTCTGCTATATGGTGCCCTATTTTGTTCCGCCTAAGGAATGGAAGAAGTCATGTGGAGGCCAACAGATGGCGTGGCAACATGGAATGAGAAAATGTACAGCGAACGTGGGTAAAGTAGGTGTCTCATGTCTTCGTGGTTGGGGCCCGAAAGACTCGTCAACTAGGTGGCCGAAGACACTGAAGGATATGGCAGTGAACCGTGAACGGTGGCGATCGTGTTGTCATTTTCTATCGAATCAGAATGATTGAAAACACGTGCGTTTGTACAGTTAGACTGTGTTTCGTGTGTTGGCTGCAGCAACATTTTATCTTTTCTCACCTGTGTAGGTTCACTTCCTGTTCCCTTTGGATATTCACTCTTTTTATAAAAATGTGTAACTCTGGGAAAAGGCAGCGGCCAGTGAAGTTTACCTTGCAGTTTAACGCTGAACGATGATGGTGTTGATGATGATGAGTAGCTGAAGGCTCAACATGGCACCTTTTAATTTACAGTTTTAAAGTGCTTGTATTTTGTTTGTTACTTCACGGGTACGAACCCCCGGAACTTTCAGCTGAAATTATTTACAGCAAATGATTAATGACTACTTTCACGATTGTTTGTATCTAGAATGGACATATACCTCTAGGATTTGAATAGGCTGTGCAACCAGTGTCGTTTACTAACGGAAAAAGCACTCTCATCCAAAGTACAATTCAGGAGTTTTGTTAATCCAGAAAGTGTTTCATGAAAACATTTGATCTCCTACTATTAATACGTGAAGTATCCAAGATCCGTAGGTCACCTCCAGTCTTCGTCGCACTTGGCTACCTGGAGAGGAGTCATCTATCAGTAGGAGTCGATTGCTGTGAGCTAGCGGTCCGTGGCCATGCAAATCAGTGACGGATGTGTGCAACATCATCATATGGTGAAGTTGAACAACCGGTTGAAACCGTGCCCCGTAGCGTGATGGATAAGGGGTCCGACCCAAAATCGTTTGTCCTGAGTTCGCGTCCCAGTTCGGGCGCGGTGGATATGCACTGCTGACGATGATGAGTTGAGCAATGATATTCCATGAAAACCCAGAAATTGTCAATTGTTTTTAGACCAACTTTGTCATGCGGATCGTGACTCAAAAGTGGCTGCATGACAGTTGAACTGGTTGTTTTTCATACTGTACCGGTAAACAGGTTCTTGAATCGTTACCTTACCCATAGCATTGAATCTTTTAATGAAATAAAGTCATACGTTTAGTGAGTAAATGCAGCGTTGCCAAAGTTTAGAAATCAAATACAGAAGATTAATGTTTTCTCTCTCACATGTTCAAAAGCAATTTTCATATTGGGCTAAGTGCTTCTGGCTCTTAAGTTCTGCATTTGAGTTCCAAAGGACAAATAAGAAACGGAAACTTAATCACCAGAAGAAATCAAATGTAAGGCCAATAACGAGACGATCTTTCCTAACTGTCCACTCGGAACAGACGCAAAAACAACCACAGAAGAACACACAGAAACTTTCATTTGACATGCAGATGTGTTCTGCCTTCGAGTATTTCCTGGACATCATTTAGCTGTTCTCATTTGCCTTTAGCACCTTTCCCGCACACACATGCACACATGCACACACACAAACACATTTCTTCGCTGAAACTATAGTCAATGACGAAATTCAAATAAACTTATCAGGTCACGTTTCTCAGTCGTAGAATTTCCAACGGCTACGGGAGTTTACGAAATGGGGTTGTCCAAAATTGTGTTTGTCCTGATTCAGGTCGGCATTTTTTCAAACAAAAACCCACCTGAGCCAATTAAAAAGAAGCCGACAGCTGCTAGGCAGTGGGAAAATTCTTTGCCACTTTCTAGTGAGCAAAGGAGCAGTTGTCCAATTATTTTATGGTCAACGGTTCGTCTTCGGTTTACTCTTTTCCAGACTTATTTGTTTCCATCTTTTTACGTGTAACAAACGGCTCATATTTGGTGTTCAAATATTAAGCCGAACAAATGCCTTGGACTGAGTAATTCAACTAGAGGCCTCAGTATTCTGATCCAAGGCTCACTTCAGCCGGTAGAGAACTGACCAGCACCGTCATAAACGTCTTCGTTGTCCTCAGTATAAATCCAAGTATTCGTATCAATAACTCATACCATGAAGCGAACTAGGATAAAAAATTTTTCGAGAATTGAGGATTGATGTTCATCATTTCATCAGTAGCAGTAGAAGTAGTTCCGTGGGAACCTTTTCACCAGCAGATAGTGGGAACTCGGGAAGTTTGCCATATCCCTTTACAACCGTGACACTGGAATGACGACGCTTGCTACCCAAGAACACCCACTGGGTTATCTAAACCCAGATTGCAATCAACCACCAGCTTCCGATTACGGGTACGTCATGCAAACACGACAGCGAGCTAAAGTTTTCAAGACTTTGTATTTTTCTTGTTGTTTTATAGTTGTTGGGATAAAATGATCGAAAAATAATAATAATAGCAAACAATCAGAGTTCCGAATGATGAGTCTACATGGTTGCTGTGAAATCAGTGTCGTCACAGAAAATGTGTGTTAATAATTGTCGTATCTGATTCATTGGGTTACTGGTTACGCAACCCTACTTTGTCCAGATGGTTTGAGTATACTGCGAGAACTTACATGTTGTTTCTGGGCCCATTAAGTGGGCTTATTCACGTTGATCGCAATCACTTCGGCCGTGGACAGGATTTGACTTTTAACGTTCTTCATTAGCCTTCCTCATTGGATGTAGACGGCACGAAAAGTTTCACTCTTGTTGATTTGCTAATCTCATTCTATTAGGCTTATGGTGATTGTTGTTTACCTATACTGCAGCATTCTTTTGTTCAAACAGCTCGGATGGTGTTCCTTTATGTGTTCTGAGAATCTTCGTGTGATCCGACCTACATAACTTGCCCCACAGGTGCAATTCAATTGGCTTGCACAGCAAGAGGTTGAATCAATAGTCAGTTTGACTTTTGTCTTCAAAAGTAGAGCTAATCGAGATGTAAACAAAATACGCAGTTCAACAGTCAAATATGTATTTCTGATTGTCCCTTTAAGCCGTGTCTGCTATGGTGTCCCATCTAAAAGGTACGGATAGGTGTACGGTGTTCTCCTTAACCGTTTGAACAGTGGGTTTATTCCTGTTAATTTTTACGCTTCTGTCGACGAAATTATCGAAATACCCGTTCTGCCTACGCGTTTGTTTTCGTCATTATTAGTTTATCTACAGTTGTGTCTGCAGTGCATATCATGAGAGCTCTGTGCGTCAAACACTGGATAAGGGTTTCTTTTTTCATTTATTGGGACATGAAAATATTCGCTAACGTGAGGCTGAAGAGGAATCTCATTGCTATTCCATCATTTTGTCTGTATCTGAATCCATCAAAATTGAACTGGATGTTATATGTGCACATTTGGAGGAGCCGTTTTAGTTCATCTACTAGCAATCCAACAAATGTTTCTGAATTTTCCTATGTAATTTCTCATGTACTCAGTTGTTTCTCCTTGGGACATATTTTTATAAACGGTGAACATAAATCGAGTGATTTCATCCGTTTGTCGGATACATTTATCGGTTCAGTCAAATCCCAAAATTTGAGTGGTGCCCAGAATGAACCTTGAAATCTGTTTTCTGATTGGTTGGATAATCTCAGCTAGCAATTTTGCCATGTCGTGGTATGGCAAATTGCCCATGTCGAGAATTGGACGCGATGGTATCTCATCTGGCCGAACTCTTTCGAAAGTAGTGGAACCGATTATCTCGTCCTGTTTTAGTCGTCCGATGTTTTGCATACTGACTTTTCTATGAACGTTGCCTTGTCCTTCTCTCCTTCATTCTTAACTACCTTGAACTTATCGCTGAGTAGTGCGGTTTTTTTGTTGGTGTACTCATGCCTGTTATGGATAACTATTCCGGCACCTTTGTCAGGTATTGTGAGCTCGATAATTTTATTCTTTTGCAGTTCCACTACCTACTCCAGATGTTCTCTAGATAGACGTTGGTCTCTTTTGGCCAGACAATTTAGGGATAGCAAGATTGTCCCAAACTGCTTCCAGATTTTTCAAAACAAAGTGATGAAGACTGTGTCAGATGTTCTTATTGGTCATACGACATTTTGAACTGGGTCTATAAATCTCGTTGCCTAAAACTGCTATGAGGAACACAAAATGTCGGTTCCAGTGATAATGATTCCAGGGTAGATTTGTCCAGAGACAGAGAAGAAAAATTGTGAGCACACCACTTTGTATTGGTTGGGAATTCTTTTTGAGGTTCTTTAGGAGATATCTGGCTTTCCAGTTAGTTTTCTACGACTTGGCATTGTCTTAACTCAACGGAATTCACATAAGCCAAAAACTCTATTCTTCCTGTATTAGTGTGAAATCAAACTGCTTCCGATAATGCTAATTCCAGATGAATTAGTGACTTGATTTGACTATTCCACGAATCAAGTTCCTTCAGTGCCTGGCGCATCAGTGCTCGGCTTGTGACTTTTATGCGGTCCCGATGGAGGATGGATGGAACTTTCTGGCGGGTGATAAAGTCATTCAGAAAGCCAACGTTTACCATTACCACGGCCATTTGCGTGCGGAACTTAATATATTTGTTAAGATCCTTCAGCACGCCTGGATCTTTGGCTTGTTTCATATAACTGCAAATTCCCGAGTGAGACACGAGAAAACATGATAACAAACAAGCGTGTTTTCGGTGCATCATGAATAAATACTTCGAAAATATCATTGTAGCCTTTCACTGAACTCCACTCAAAATGCCAAGAGTTGTTCGAAGTTTTTGGAATTGTCCAATAAACCACTTTATTTCGGAACGCCCCGAAATTTACAAGCTGCAGGCTTCCAAAATATAATGCCCAGTGCATCCGGGCTACTTGAAAACATCCATTGTATAAGGTTATCCTTTTAAGTAACTGTAAACGATTCATTCATCTGCATGTTCCTGTTGAAAGTTGTCAGAAACAAGAAATTTGATTTTCCGTCCGTTTGTCATTTCTCGCAATATTATAATCGTCCTAGGTTTGTACCCTCTGAATTTACTTTATTGATCAAACTGGTCGAAGTACTCAAATTTAGCGATACCGAATCTTATCAGTTTATTTGGACTACTCAGCGGCTCTCCAATACCTTGTTACCTTGACCTGCATTTCTATATCAGATATCCTACAGGTGATGTGGCTCTTCTCTGGACGCCAGCTGCAACACGATATCGTCCACCGGAGCCGTCAGAATCACACGCAACGTCGGATAAACCAATAGTATCAACACGTAGTAAGCGACTGATCAGTGTTTCTCTGCGAACAAACAAAAGTCCAGTATCTTCCAGCCCAGACAATTTGCGATTCTCATGCAAACCGGTGTGGAATCATCAGGTCCGATCAAATGAGAAAACTGCAGCCGGTTACTGGCTGTTCATTTTCGATCCACCCGCACCTCGAAGCCAATTCATAAGTGAGAGATCCACGGTCACCACATCCAATGTAACGGCTAGGAGAACCGATTCGATCATGAATGATATGATGCCCGAAGAACAGGCTGAACGCGACGACCATCGTCCTGCGCAACCCGATGCCCATGAAAACGATCCAGTGATTGGATCCCCTAAAGATTATGAGGCGGAATGTGTCGGACAATTACGTGCTTTCTTCACTCCGACAGGAGAGGGTGCAATCTATATGGATATGACCGATACGACCAATCAGAGTTTCGGTAACACCTTGAAAGCTGTTTTTACCGATCGAACATGTAGCTTATTCGATCTGAATAAATTAATAGTGCATACTATGCCTTGGCCAAAGATCAGCGATCATTACGGATCATACAATCACGTGAATTTCAAGGGCTCACTCACGACGAATTTACAAAGCACAATTGATTTGAGAATAAATCCGTTCATACGAATTCATTGCAGGAATCGGGGAGATATTCGTGTAGCCTACAGTTGGGGTAATGAAGTTCAACTCGTCCTGTTGTGTGGATCACAGATACCACGGGAACCGAAGATGAAAGATATGATACAATTTTCCCAGAGAAAATCCACGATTCGAGATAGCCGAAATGCATCGGAACAAGTTGGTTTGTTTTTGCTCGTACTGTTTATTGTGGCCAGTCAAATGTATTAGTACCATTGGAGAAGGTTAATAATACGCAATAGTTCGAAGAATTTTTCGATGCCATTGTTTTTAAATACGGGCAAAGACATTACACGAGCTACTCTTGATGTTTTGTTTGTTGTTGGTCATAAAGTAAGATTGTAAAATCCTCCCAGCGACGGATGTTTTTAATCTGATGGCCCTTTAGGATTTAATTCTCCAAAATTACGGATATGTATGCCAAATATGTTACCCGAAGGAGAATTTCGCTGCACTTGAATATATGGCTATAAGTCTGTTGCTTTTGGTCGCAAGAAAGCATCATTTTGAGTTGATCGAAACTGATGAGCTGCATAAGATTCACGATCTGGGCTTGGAGTTATGGGCTTGCGGTCTCGGACTAGGGTTTGCGGACAACATCGTAAACTGCACATTATTAAAATCGTGGCAGGAAATCATTACCTTTAGGGAAACGTTGTTTCATTTTGTGCTACTTATGAGTAGCCAACCGTTTATATTGAAAGAGTTCTGACTTCACTTAATGTTTCCTGTAGTATGATCAGAACGCCAACACAGAAGGAACATGTTTAAAGTTCTATCTCGGAAACGTAAAAATACAAAATTAAAACGCATCACGAATTTCTGACTGCAAGAAATCAGGCATACCAGATATTCTAAAAGGCTTTTGTTGCCAGTGCTGTCTTTGGAGACTCGAATCAGCCTCATAGTGCTCTTCTCGATTATCCAAATAATGTTCTACTCGATGTGAATCCATTATGGTGCTAATTCGATCAGCGATTCCACAGATTAGTGACATGCATCATGCTGGTCATCAAACCAGCTTTATCCTCCGGAATAGAAAATAATCATGGAATTGTGCGAACGGCTGAGATATGTTATCTGGATGACAATTTTGAACGTGAATGGGAAAGGTGATCATGGTTCATTTCCCCGAGTTCTGAACACCATGAAAAATTGCGAGTTTCTTGCATACGGTTAGCCAAGACTGAGTTGCTCTCATCGGTTCACTGACGAACCTGCCGTTATTTAAGCGCCGAAAGAAGCATCACAACTGGTTAACCTCGTATGTGGCACACCTCAATTGGAAATTAATCTCAATCATGACCGACATGTATTCTCACTTCACAGAACGTTAGTTGATGCATGTATCGAATATGAAACTGGTTACACTTATCGAGTTACCGGGTCTGGCAGCACGCACCGAGACGTGCACCAGAGACCTTGTGAATGAGTTCAGTTTACGGATATGCGCGAAAGTATCTTCGAAGTTTTGCGGCCGAATAAAATACAGAGTGAAACGGAGGAATACGGGTGTGGCTACCTAAAAATTGCAAAATGGAAACAACTTCGATATGACGAACAGCGTGCTTCTCTGTCAGCACATTCGTCTAACCGAACAAGTCAAAGAAACTGCTTTGTACAGTATCACATACTTTTTAAAACATCCGAGACAAATTAGTACGTTTCACTGTACTACCGTTCGCGAGGGTCAATCATGGGATACGCAGCACCCAAGTTGGTCTTCCATTATTTACGACGTCTAATCCTCAAGTCTCTTGGAAACACTTCGGTTTTGACCATGAAGGGTTTGCAAGCATTATGCTCCGCTACATGGGTCAGTATACTGATGGCTGCAAAAGGAGTAGAAAATGCTAATTTTGCGCAGAAAAATGCGGTGTGTTATTGACAGGTCAGCGGTGTCTGCCTAGTTTTCCATCTCACTCGAAGGATCGTGAGCAGCATTCATACTGGCAAATTATTTACGGACAAATACTTACCAAAACCAGAACGGTCTAGCCATCCTGTTCAATTGACGGGATGTGTTTAAAGCAGCATGTTCAAGTGCAAAAACGGGCACACACGAGAGGGGCACTGGCTGGTCTACCTCGCGGCATATAGACGCACTACTCTGCTTGTTTTATTGGTTGACCATATACAGTGAGTACTCGTAATAATGGACGTCAAAATGCGACATTTTTTGCACCTGCCTGCACATTATTTTACCCACAACTCTTAGTTAGCATAATTAAACTGTTGGTGGCGAAAACTGAAATTTCACATTGGTTAGTGAGTTCCATGTTTAACTGCCTTACTTTATCTATGATATAACCATATTTATCTAAATTCATTTGATTCCGTGTTAATATTTATATATTCATATATATATATATACATGTGTTTATAAAAGAGATCCAGAGGCAGTTAATACAATGTTTATGGCAAATTCATTTCATTTAAATCCTCAGAATTTTGTACTGATAATGGACCTACTTTACAAACCAAAAATGAATAGGATTTTGTTGATTAGTTAAGATGTATTTCTCAGCCTCAGTCTCGTTCGGATTTTTGATGTTCGCAGTAGGATCTTCAAAGTTCTTTTTGGGTGCACGACGACTGAATATGGTATGGTAAAGGGTTAGAAGACGGCGAACTGCCAGTGGGTTTGGGATTTGAGCCAGATTTTGGCAGAGTGACGACAGTGTCTCTGCTTTATAATGGTCTCACTACTGTGCTATATCTTACAGATTTACTATTATCGACCAAATCCCGTTTTCTCCAATTATTTTATCAGTTCGTCACAAAAACGCCTTTCTTGAACTCAATGGTTGAAGGTGTCAGTGCACGTTTCAATCCGCTTTTGAGAAGACGTCGTGAAGTGAGCTTACTCACGAATTTCTGTTCACTCGCTTTGATCTGTTATCATTGTTTGGTAGATCGCACGGCGAACTGTTCTGCTGAGTTTGAACAAAAACAATTAGCCGATCCACTGAAATGCATCTATGATGACGTATATTTGGTGAGCAAACCAGTGGTTATCTCAAGGTGGTTATCCGGGCGTAACCTCAAATGAATGGTGAACACGACGGTAGAACACTTTTCTGATGGTCAACGAAAGCGAAATCCAGAACTGACTGCAACAGACCGTGATAACCCAGTAACCGTTTCCTTCGCCTGTCTTGTTTGTATTTATAATTTTGTGAATGTTCTTTAAATGTTACGCCCTACTTGAGTCCCTGGACAAAAGCATGGTTAGAGTTGGTGACAATCCGTGAGTAGACTGCCGCAGTTAAGTATACTGGAGAGAGGATAGCATAACCACCTGGTTTGGGAAGAATCCCCGTTCTTACAGTTTCTTAATGGACGCTGACACTGGCAGTTAGAGAAATACATATTTGGTCCAGAATACTGGTTGGTTGAATGATACATCTGGCATGCACACAAAAAAACAAATGAACAAATTGAACGCAAGCTTTGAAGTAGGATTCTTTGGTTGAAAAGATTTTGTTTCTCAAGACTGGTTACGGCACCGACCATGTGGAACTTGCGATCACACTTTCGTTTGACTTTATGGATCTCGTCACGTGCACACTGGCCTTCGTGTTGACGGCCTTGTAAGCCAGTCAGTTGACGGACAGGGAATGGCTGAACGGGAATCATTGAATGGGTTAATGTATGAGCTCGAAGTAGACAGGACTCAGTTTAATGATAGACGAGTTCAATGGAAGGCAACTGCTCACCTTTGATGAGATAAAATCAACATTCACTTAGCTGTGTTTAAATATCTTGAATTTCTGATTTCCAGGCGGTGGAAAAATTTCATGGAACAAGTATGTCGGTAAACGAATGTTTGGTAAACCGGTTATGGTGTCCAAAGTTGCGTAGGTTCCTGCGCGAAGTAGAGGCAAACGTAACAGTCACTAGCGAATAGCTACGAACATCGGAAAAGTAAATATTTGACTAATTAATGCTTGCCATATGACAGACGAGCTCATTTGTAATAAACGTTTTTTTCTCCAAATGATAAATTTCTAGGAAGCACTGAAAAGAATTTTCAAGGATTTTCCGCCTATTGATGAAAATCTGGTCAAAATGCAGCAGGACTTAACTGTATTGGAGAACGAAATTAGGTAAATCCTTTGTTTTCGGTCCTTGAGCTGCTGTTTAGGATGGGTATGATGGTGCATTCGTCCCGCGTCGGCACCCAATGTTTGAGATCTTTCAGGGTGGAAATGCCACTAAATTGATAGGTAAAACGGGCAACAATGAAATTTAGCGTCAGTAATGGAAGTTCGAGAAATTCGTGACAAGCCTGTTGGAAGGACTTCCGTGGTAATTAAATTACGGGTGATCAGACGAAGTTCACATTGATCTATTCCACCAAAGACGGTTATTGTTGACATCCAGAGGTATGGGAATTAATTGGAGAAAAACTATGGTTAGTCTTGAATTAAGTCTTTTTTTGGAGTCCAAATCATATGATTGTATTGCAATGGTACAGTAACAATGTTCAGAACCACGAATGATCAATCTTTGTACAAATTAATACGGTGGCAACCAAGATTTACACTGACTCTTCATGAATAATAACCCTTTCCACACAGCAAACATTTAGTCACTCAAACTGGCTGAAAACAGCATGCGAGTTTCAATTAGACCGGTTTTTTCTATTTGCTTCAACGTACAGTAAAATTCATCCAAGTATATTGAAAATTGCTACCAGTCATAGATGAATGTGTGTATACATTCATGAATACTCGCAGACGTACACTTGTGGGCATATATCAGTATATATATATATATGTACATACATGTAGACTGATATCTACTAATACATCCCAGTGGTGAAAAAACGTAAACAGCAATGCACTTGCGGGCATTGTTGGTGACAAGCCCTGCCGCAAAAATAAATATACAAGAACATTTCAACTAAAGTAAACAAACAGGCTGACAAATCAACGGTCAGTACGTTTATTTACCCCAGTTCCTGATCTGAGTCTGCGTAGTTGATATATATGTGTACATATATATAGCAGGTTAGAGAATGATGTTCGTTCTCTTAGTTCAGGTTCACCAGGATCGTATTGGTTTGTTTGCTGAGCTGGGCAGTTTGATCACAAATGCTTCGTCACCAGCCTAGGTAACATCGTCAGTGCTATGACATTGTGGCTCGCCCAGCTCGCGAACAAACCAATACCATACATATATACATAATATATATTATATACATATGTGGCCAGCGTCAGTAGCCGCGAAACCGGTTGTGTGTCTCCGGTGATATTTTGCTCAATCATCCTGATACCGCTTACAATATATATATATATATATGCATGTGAACATATAGGTTAGTTAGAGATTTAGGGCCACTGAAACATCAAGAAAAAAGAGAATAATGTTATCATTGAGAACAGACATTTTAAATTCCTCATCACGGATACCAATTCTTCCTCCACGACATCAAATGCCTCTCAGAAACCATAAACTCCCTTTGGATTTTATAGATATTCGGCTGCCTAAATTGAAGTATGAGTTGGCTTGGGAAATCGCACTCCGTAACTGTGGTCAGTAAGACCTCATTACTAAAGCAACCGTGTGAGACTAAACGGTCTCCCACCGTTGAAATCGGGTATGCAGTTTCCAGCTCCTGGATCTTTTGATCATTTCAAATCAGGGGTCCAGGTTTCATCGGAGTTAAGGCAGAGCCCTTTAACAAGAAATTCGATTTCTCCCTCCCACGAGGGAAGGAGGAAGGAATGGAACCATAGTTTTATTTGTGATATACCGTACTCGTCAAGTCACATTAAGATCAGCAGACTTCTGTGGTGTTTTATGGGGCGAATGCTTGGCAGGTAAAACCCGTCATATCTGCAACACTTATCCAATAAATGCCACGTTTTTTTGTCAGAATAGTAAACGTAATTCTTACTATTCTGCTATTTATTTATTCTTTCTGTAAATTCGTATCTTTATTGTGAAGTCGTCAAATGACAACAGTCCAAATGAACTTGAATCACATAATATGTTGGATTTATATTAATCAGTCAATTTCAATAATATTAGCTGCAGCAAAAATAGTTGGTCTAAGTTTTTTTGTCTGGTCCTCTTCAGAACAATCTGCGGACGATGGTTGAAATATTTACGAAACCAGTTGGATCTCCGACGTCTGCGTTCACCTCGACCTCGCGTAACCAGGTCTGCCGGAGCTGCAGAAGTGAGTCAGTGATTTGTTGAAACAATACTTTCCGCACTGACCTCTGTTTAAAAAAAAATACAAATTAGCATCCCTATTGCTTGTTCAAACAGATCTATTGTGCAATACAAAATGAATTAATTGTATGCATCTTATCCCATCTTTCGTCCTGCTTCTATAAATACTCTTTGTCTTTAAGTACTCAATGTTGGTGAGCTTCAAGCCAGAACTTCAAGTATTCGACGAAAGGATGTTGGTAGGAGTTTGTGAATGGAGAAGAAATCTAATACATAGTCCGGCAGATTGTTCGTTTGGATAGCAGACGAATATGTGCACCCAATGCTCATATCGCAATTCATCATTATAATTCACCATTCCTTGACCCTTTGTTCACATTTAATTTACGTGGAAATCAGTAACATGAAAAATGACCTTTTTGTGTAGTCAGTTTGGAAAATCGTATCTGAGCCTCGCTGACTGGTGAGCAAAGACTTGCCGGGTAAGCACAAGTGAAGAAAGTGAGCATCTGCTTCCTGGATGAGTTGTTTTATGGCCCAGTTTGTTAGCCCGACCCCCCCCCCGGCCGCACACACACACACTCACGCATTGCACAAGTGTGAGGTCCATCAAGTGCAAAACTGCCGCTGATTTTATTTTGTGAACGCGTGATATCAAACTTGTTTAACCCGAATTCGCTTTCTCAGTTTTTTCGAATGCGAAACTTCAATTTGTATGAAATGACATGCATGCAACTGAACTGTATACGTGTTGGATTAAACTGGGCAACCGAATAACGGGGCCATTCAAAATAAATACTGTGATAGGCCGCTGAATTGCCTCTCACATTTTAAATATTACCCCATATACACATAAATACGAGTCTACGCTCACACGTGCATCCTTCTACCCACAGTTCCGTTCAGGTTCCTCTACAAGAGATCGCTTACCATGGCACATCAGCTGGGTTCGGGATGATGCATTCAAGCGTCGTCGATATCATCGCACCTTATCGCAATCATCGGCTGCGGGATATTTTGACTCCGTAAGACTGTCCAGTAATGTTCCGACTGCGAGAGAACCGAATTCGTCTCGTTCACGCTCGTCTGCCTTGCTACCCACGGGAATTTTGCGAAAAAGTGGGGAATTCAGGACCAAATCGTCCGACTATTCAAGCAAGACAGTCGTTGTGCACGGGGATCCTGCAGTAGTGGAACGTGAATCATTCATAAAGATCGAACAGGTAACTGAAGAAGAAAGTAAAACAAGGCAAGAACAAGAACAGCCTGCGGAATTGTCCGAATATTCCAGGTAAGTGAATTGTCCAATTTCTTCTTCATAACTGCTTATTGGGTGCAGACTAAGTGAACACTTTAGACGAGCAACCAGTCGTTGGTGGTAGGAAAAGTCGGATATTTCATGTTTTGTCTTTCACCCAAATAGTGATCAAATGGTGAGACAAATAATTCGTTGTGAGAAAGAAAAAGGGAAGATTGGCTGGTTTCTACTAAAACTCGATGTTTTGGAATTCATCATAGGTGCTTCCTAAACTGTCTTATTAGCTGTGATATGCTGACAGGTTCCCAGTTAAAAACAGTCTGTTTGGATAAATTGTAACCAACATTCACGAATTATCTCGCGATGCCAAATCTAAAATTTGGACCCTAATTATACTGCATGGATGTCACAATCTTCTCTCCTGGAGGAATTTCGAAAGATAAATGGTCTGTCGCAACACAACACTTCAAGGCTACCGCTTAACGAACTTGTCAGACGGAAGCGTAAAAGTTAACACGGTCATTAGTTAAAAAACGAAGTGCCCATCGTACATACCGTGACAGCGAGTAAACGTCAGTGTGAACGATTTCCCTTGACCGAAGAACACCAAAGTACAAGCGATTGCAAATCAAACAGGCAAAGCCTGGACGAATGAATGAAACCCTAACACTTTAAGGGTTAATGCAACATGTAACCACACAAGCGTCCCACGGTTGAAATGAAGCTCGAAAGCGAACGGAAAAGAAACAACTGCAAAATGAAAAATCGGACTAGAATATCAACAGCGAGTATTACACGAATATCGTCGCAGTTTCAATGTCTATCCCTCGAACAGCTAGCGTTTTCAGCTCAATTTACAACTATAGGGCCTGGCCTCTTGGAATTACTGATTTTGGGGAGCTAGAAGCCAGTTGAGCGATTCAACCTCATCCGTAATGGTAAAGAACTGCGTGGTTAACAGCTACTCCACACACTGGTTTTCAAGTCCCATGTATTTCGCATTTTTTTGCCCGTTGTTATGGTATTCATGTGATTACGGACATTTCTCAAGTTAAATGGTTTTATTATTCAATAGCTTCACTCCGGTAAGAATAGGTTTACCTACTTTTGAAAGCAACAAAACCACGTCCACTGCACTTCCTATCATCCTTCGATAACCCATGGCAGGTGACACTTGAGACGAACACCATTCCTGATTCTTTCCCCGTGAAGCAGTTGCATTCTCGCCGATGTGCTGTGCAGTCTCACGGAATACAGAACTGTGCTGTCTGTCTGCCTGTCCTTCTGACAATACAGTCTGCTAGTTTTGTCTTGAAAAATCAGACATTGCGTGCACAAAGCCAGTACTGCGGGGAACATACGGACACCAAATGAATCAGGGACAATGCAATTAATTGTCGTGAGGGTTCTGTACTGCGCTGGTGGGTTATAATCATTCGATTAGTGAATTGGAGACGCTAATTACAATGGCCCAACTTGTAGGATTGATGCAAGGGATGAATAATGTGTGCGATTATAACCCCAGTCGAGTTTTATAGTGTTTTACGTCTTCTGGCAAAGAAATAACGATAACCACAAAATTTAGGCTTACTTCATTCAATGTTATTATTAATTTATCTTATCCTCTTTTTCATCGGGCACGAAGTTTGTTTTTCTCTTTCTTATTCTATTTTTATTGATATTTGGGAGTGGTAAATTCAGGATTTGTCCAGACTAGGAGAACTAGTACGGAGTTTATTTACTGATACCAGTGTGTGCAACGAAATGCACATATTCAGTTAGGACAGATTATGGTTTCTGTCAGATTCATCTGAAGGTCATTGGTCACGCAACAGCTTGGAGCACATTAGTTTATAACGTGCATCCAGTCTCACACGTGAGGGACCGTAGTGTGGTGGTCAGAGTTGCGCAACTGACTACAGGGACACGGTGGCAGGTCTCGCATGTGTTGCCTGCAGCCTTATTCCATAGAGCACTGTGACTACCTGCGTCCGATTAGCCTAGAGCTGTCACTACTCAGACTACACTAATGTTATTTGTCAGAAAAATACGTTCTTTCATTTCAAAAAACTAAACTTCTCCATCATTTTAAAGCCCATAAGGCTACTTGGAGACCCTAAAAATAACAGCCTGTTGATTGCAACTTATTTAAAATCTCCCATCTTAATGCGAAATATTTCATTCGTAATCAGTACATTTCAGGCATCAATCGAACGATTTCGGGGAAATTTCGGATCGACATGTGATCAACAGTCGGAATCCGTGTTTGGACAATCACAACAAATTCCCAGCGATTCGAAAGATCTCAGATTGCCTTGCCCATTCGAACCAAACCCTAGACGAATGCAAACCATGCCCAGTGTCGAATGTCCCGTTGTTATTCGTGCCTGGTTGGAGACTCAGATGAGACGGAATGTTCGATGTTTGTCCCAGTCCGCCAATTATTCAGACCGTAAGCGGAGTATGGATCGAGTGCTGATGCGCGGATGCTGTTGTAGTCGACTTGAACCGCCGACGGTAACTGACCGAGAGTTGGATGTTTTTCTGGAACAAGTTGTTCCCGTTGAGCAGGCCATTGTCATGGCTATTTTCGACTCTCAGTAAGGCTAATTGTTGGTCTTAATTTGGCTTGGTACCATGTCTGAAAAATATGGAATAAATGTCGAAATAGGTGGTCAGTCTATGGCCGTACAAGATGAACTGATCGAACACAGGGATCATCACTGGATAGCGCATTTATTTGACTATTGAGTTATTTTTATTGCATCTTATGTAATCCAAATTTGGAGCACGTCAAAGTACAGGGAACATTTGGAGAAAGTTTTTAACACGATGCTTCGTCTTGTTTTTTTGGCCTAATCACCCAATCCAATAATTGTCCAATGGACAGTCGATTCATTTTCTTCATCTGAGCTTGCACGTCCCTGCGTTCTAACCATGCACACAAGAAATCATACATACGTGAGTGACACTCATATCTGAAAGATACCGGGAAAAAATGTCAGATACCGGTAAATGACTAGCTTATTCACTTGACGACTGACTATCGAGAGTCAACGCCAGACAATTCGTAATTGTATTGCTCTTGGGTAGTCAGCAGATTAGTGTGATTACTTATGCCTTTGCTAACATGGTCGAGATGAGACGTCTACCTCACCGCTTTATCTGGTGCAGAACGCAAAATCACTGGAAACATTAAAAAAAACAATCAAAAACAGAGTAGAAACTTCAGTTGAGAATCGTGCAAGTGATGAATAGAATAAAACACAGCTACATGAGTTACTACGATGACTAACCGGTCACCCAGTGTCTCTAATCGTCCCATAAGGGATCTCCGGCCTCTAAGACTGACATACATGGTACGATTTCAGTTTTGTATTCCTTATCATATGTCACAGAAAAAAGTCTTTTCATTTTCTAACAAATCACTGTGTCTGAAAGGACAGCCTTTCCTAGTGGAGTTTATTTGCGAATTTACTTAACAACGACCCCAGCGATCTCAAGCTGAATTCACCTTCGAAGTTATCTTCTAGGCTCAAATACTATAGTAAAACCATAGCATTATCAAACTATAAAGTTAAACCCCTGATGCGATATTTTGAAATATCACGGTTATTTTTCACCGAGCTTATTTAAATGCGATGAAAGCACCACTCATAGAATTTCCGCCAAATTTCCTACGAAAAGTTTTATGGCCGTTATTTGCACAAAGCGAATCGCTTCATTAAAGCAACGTCAGATGGATTTTACTGTGCTTTTCATTCAAAAGATCGTACAAAATACAAAGTTCTTGGGGTTGCTTAAGGAATAACCACTTTGATTAAACGATCTTATTTAAATTTTCATCAAATAATGTTCATTATCATAACACTTCGTTTCTTCCATAAACCCGAAGTGAACCGTCTAGTTTGCAAACAGAAATGTATCGCTTCGTCCACAAGCAGTACATCGCGCAACAACGAAAGATTCCCACAGTTGCCATCACGCACTCACCGCGACTGTCAACCACGACGGGGCACACCACATCACGAAAAACCACTCCGAGACTGTCAGAGCAGCAGGTTGTGCTTGGTGCTGGTGGTACTGGAGCTTGTGCCACCATTGCTACTCGGATGTCCCCCTATCGTTTCGTCACCTACGATCTCCGTCAATCCCAAGCCGAACGAGAATCGTCACTGCTACGTAGACGACACGGTTCTCGTCCTCGTGTTGGAGACGTGATAATCTTCCTCAATGGCAGACCATGTCACATTGGGTCCAGTTTGAGCGGATATTCTGAAGATCATCCGAGCAAATGGCATTTAGAAAAACGAGTTTTAGAATGTCGATACGCGGTATTTCAACGTGGCTTTAATTTGCCATTAGATTTCCAACTACCCTAGTCCTGAACTGTTCCAAACACAGAAGAAGAAATTGTCCGATGTATATTTCATTTTGAATAAAATAAGTTACACATAGACCGTGAATTAACGGGCTTCGTTCCATTTATTCATATGCTATGATCGGTACAGTCTGTGTAACTTTGCAAAAAAATGAAGGCGCGATGAAAGAGTAAATGCATTTTGCCCCCTGGGAGCAATCTATCATCGGGCATCATTCGACGACTACAACTTCGGAATTTTAATCATTTACAATCTATCTACAAGCTGGTTAGCTCAGTGGCCCTTCATTCGAACGGTAAATAGACGAAACATTGTGGGCATAGAAACGAATAACCAGGTTTTTGTCTTCAGTTTTCATTCTTTTGAGTCCTTTAATTTTTGAGAAAGTGTGACCTATATTTGGTGTCAGAAGACCAAATTCAGAATTGATTGTGCAGGTCTTGAGGTAGTCTGTTCTTAGTATGCTTGAACGAGAAATGTCTCCTGAAAATTTGTTCTACTTTCGAAAAATTGATATACGGGACAACAAATGTCATCAAGAACAGATATTTATATCGTTACGTGCAAATATGTCAGCGTTCTGTCCAGTTGCTCACATGTAGTCCCAATTTATCTTATCGTATGCGTTAACTGAAAGATAGGTCCCTTGCGTGATTCGCCTCGGGCAATTGTACATTCGTTCGCTTCATCTACTCGATTGCAAGTATGGCTTGTGGGTAGAATGAGTGATTATGTGAGCGGCCGAGACATAATTGCGATCGATCTTATTGTCCACATCGGCTTGCTCACAGTGTCATACCGAAGAGGCAAAATAAGCTGTTACACATCATGTATTTGGCGCCGAATACTGATGCAAAACTCATTAAAAAATTAAAAAAAACAAAACTGTTTTTCTTTATAACTACGCTTCAAATAAAACATCAAGTGATGCTTTCATCAGCGATGTGCTTAAGTGGGATTATTTTGAGATGTCAGCATAAAAATTTATGCAATATTACCTACATTTGGCTCCATTTAGCAAGAATTTGGCAATGGCTGACTGTGGACAAAGGCATCGAAAACATCCTGCAAATGAATACGATCTGAGTCAAATGATATTGGTTGTTTTTGATAATTCCCAGTCAGAGTAAGCCTGTCCAATCCATGGAATGGAAATCTCCGGTTGCCGGTACTGGGAAGTGAGGGACTAGTGGAATATGAGTAGCGTGGCGCTTCTTCGTGAATTGTCTAGTAAAAACGTTTGCGGCCAATGTCGTCCCCCGTAGTGCGATTAAACGGCCATTTGAATATGAACCATGCCCGTATACAAGTGTAGTTTACAGCGCCAAGGGCATTTACCATTAGATCCCATTCTTTTATTCGCGTCGGCCACACTCCCTCCTTACGAGCTCGAATATCACAACGATCACAAGATACTTTAAAATGGAGGAAAAAGGATCTGATCAAGCATTTCACTAAATGAAGTTACAACTTCCTTGTGAACGTCCTCCGTGCCACGAATTTCTTCGAAATTACTAAGCATGGATGAGAACGCCAAAGCATGAAGATCAGATCCTTTGTAGTTGCTCACTGTATTGAGAAAAGGAAAGTGTTGAACACGGTGAAATATTTCACAACAACCAAATCTCTTGGCATTTCGAGTCTTTTAATGATAAAAGATTTCTGATTTGATGTCAGCAGATTCGGCTTCTTTCACGCTTCGCCGACCGTTCTATAGTTGAAGAACAAACAATTATATCGGTCCGCAAGTGCTTCTCGTTTAGGCAGTGTGTGACATTCGTTAAATTTCTCGATAGTAATAGTTCATTATTATCATCGAATGCAGCTGTGTACACAAACACAAGAAAGAGTGAAAAGTGCAGGAGAACGAAACGAAAACGGAAACCCCATTTGGCAGGGTTCTGCGTGAATGGGATTTTTGTTAACTTCATGATCCCGCCTCATTTGTCATCTATTGTTCAACAAAATCCAAGGTTCGACAGTCTAAAGGAAAGAAAGAACTTTTGACCGACATTCACTTGCCAGGCAGTTCGTGTAGTTACTTCACACGGACCATTCGCTTCTATCAAAATTAACGTCTTCATAACCTATATCTCTTAGACGAGTTTCACTCAGTTTACTGTAAAATATATTTTCATATAAAGGTAAATCGAAGAGGTTAGCCTCGGCGACAGAAGTATTGCTTTGCTGCAGACCATCTCGGCCACATTGCTTTTTTATCTTTCACTTATTTATTTCCTTTTTTAATGAAGCGATTATACCCACCACTTTCGGGAACGGGATCGCGGACAACAGAGGGCTACCAAATGGGGAAGTTGACTGGCGGATGGAGGATTTGAACCTGCGAACCCCAGGTTGAGATGGCATTTTATTGATTGCCTCACTACGGACTTCCCATTCCTATCAAAGAAAAGCACTGAAATGAACTTTGCTAAGTTTCCTTGGAAAAGTATATGTCGAGTGTCTTGTCTAGTCTATGCACTGAAACACTGAAAAAGGTTCTCTCACGCCGATGCAGATTGGTAAGGTAGTTCATCTCAGTGGGATAATCAGGCATTTAATAACACCAGCATGTGTAGCCTACTCATGAGCAGCAAGTTAAACTTCGAATAAAAAGTAGGCTTGTGTTGGGGATGCCAAGTAGAACCCGGTCTGTATGCTGAAATAATAGTCTCGCTACCCATTAATTAAGACACTAAACCGCCGGTTTAGCTTCAAGTCTGGAATGCTTATTGTATGATCCCCAGGTTTTCGATGCGACCAGAGACAGTTCACAAAAATACACACGATCACATCTCACATTGCTGTTAGAAGATAAGCATTTATATCTCTATTTATCCAAATGTTTGCCTAAATGGCTGCGCACCATCTAACTGAAAGGAGGGAATGGAAAACGCAAAATCACTCCTCAACTGAAAAAAAATCGAAAATGTAGCGGAAGTCCAAGTCTGACTTGAGGGAATTTGAAATAATAAAATGTTTTCCTTAAGGTTTCCCCTGGTGAAAATTACAGTAAAGAATTAATTTTGTATACGCCATTTTTCTGTCCTGGCCAATGTAACAGACGCAACTTTGAATCGACAGAATAGTACTTCATAAATCCAAATAGTAGTCAACAGTCCACGATAAAGATTTCAGAAACACTGAAGCTAGTAATGGGCCGTAAAATAAAGCTACGAACTGGCAAGTCGATAAACAGAACACGGTGAACAAAACCGAAATGGGTATTCTCAAGGTGCAACCACTGTGAAAGTCGATCCTTCGTTGACACCTCAAGCCGAAATGGGAAAACTGGTTATCAAATCTCGAACGAGTAAATTTTCAAAGTTGTCTGATCTGTTTGCACTAAATACTTACGTCATTCTTAGAAATTTCTACATTAAGAAACTCTTTTAAAACTCTTATTCTCTTCGTTAAACTCTTAGATAACCACTCCAAAACCTACTTTCGATCGATCCTCTAAGAGCAGAGATTTGGCATTGCAAACCGATTTTTGCGAGTTTAATTTAATTTCAGAATGTATGTTGAAATCTGACTTTTTCAGATTATTCTTTCATCGATCGATGATCTGCCAATCTTTCATAAAAATTGCTTGCCAGTGAACACCTGTGGACTTGGTAGAGCTGAATTTTTAATTTCCGAAGAAGCACACCTAAAGTGACAAAGTAGCAGGTTTTTCTTGACCAATTTGATCAACTGGTGCGACCAGGACGGAAAAGTTGAATTTCCTTGAAGAAAAGAAGCGTGAATAGCTACACCGTGGATAAACCCTCGTGGTTGTTTTACTCAGCCAAGCTCTTTGTGTGTCTGTGTACAAGTGAACGTACTAGGTCTATTGATTGCTGTCTTATTGGGTTTTGTAAGGGCGAAACTAGTGAAAAATGATTCTGATGGAATATTCATCAATAATACTTGCCAGTGATATACTGATGGGCTAGAGATTGCCGAACGATTCTTTGGATTTAGACAGTGATAGAACCGCATAAAATTAAAATGCACTTTAGGATGCGTCATTGTAAGAGTCATTAACAAGTGATGTGGAATACACTCTTGGAACTAGCTACGGAATCATGGCCAGCTTATTCGGTTTCTCTGGTCGAGTTTATATGTTATGATGACGAATCGCGTATGCGAATGGTTCACAGTGCTCATATAACAGTGAAATAAGATAAAGGGTTTGGAGTGCAGTTCTACCAGAGGTGGTTCGAAAGACAAATCGACTTTTACCGTTTTATTGAACAACAAGCCAACAGAAAGGTGTTTTATCGCTAGCCATGTCTAATAGAATTTTGATCCCCGGCTGTTCGACTTATTGGATCAAATGCCAGCAGTTCGGATCCATTTTGTGACCGATTGAAAATTGTCTAGTTATTATATTGTGTAAGGTTTTGCTTTTGTAAATTCTGGTCAATTGTTTTTCTTGACATCAAGTAAACCGCATATGACACATTTCCGGTGTGATTCCAAAGGATCTTACCACGCGTCGCTCGTCTAGGTACTAATTACTCTAGCAGTGAACAAATTCGTCCTGTTTTATTCACATTTCAATCGCCATTTATAAATGCAAGCATAGTGCAGGTAATTTACTCCTGTTAGAACTAATATGCATTACATATTCATCGTGCTGGAGATGGGTAGCGAACTCAAGTCGAAGCTTTGTAGGCCAGAACTGATAACCATTACCTCGACTGGTTGTCAACGATTTATTTAATTTCAACTCCAGTTGGTGTAACACCATGTTGTCCTTGGTTTCCCAAGGTCGCTCTTTGATCCTCGCAATATTCAGCTCTTTTTCAGAAGACTTCGTTGAGAGGAAGCATAAATAAAACAAAGGGAACAGAAAAGCTTGGTTAGTTGTTCAATGCGAGTAATGGAAAGTCAGATTTGGCAAACCGACCTTTCGCAGTGCCTCCATGGTTTCCACTCATAAAAACCATATAGAGGCTTTCTTGATGAATTGATTGTTGGCAAATCAAACCTCTCATTATTTCAACGGATTTGTCTACCAAATCACTTGCTTGATGTCCTGGTTGGCCCGAGATGCACAATCAGCACATTTATGACTTCACCAAATATTGTCCATATTCACCTTGTCTTTAATATCCTCGCAGTTAGAGTATTTTGAGAAACCAGAATTGATTGGCACTATTAATTCCAAACAATTTACAGACTGTGTTTAACGACTGGTGGTGTAGTATTTGGACTTTAAGTTAGCGAGAGTAATGAAAGGATACTGATCACCAGTAGGCACCAAATTAGCTCCGAACCTAGCTACGCAAACGAACAAATTGAAATGACCATATCGGAAGGGAAAATGTTCCAGTTGGATTTTTCAGCTTATGGGTTGATATAAAAAGTTTGGGGCATCCCGATTGGTGGAATATGTTCCCTCCAATTGCCTTTGTGGAATGTTTGGGTTCCACGGTCGTTGTTGCTTCGGTCCTCAATGGTTATGTGTCTACTCAAGCGAGCAGGAAGTTGTACAGGATTGCATCATGTGACTTGAACGTGAATTCACCGCCGAAGAGTTTTGTAGATTGTATGTTTCTGCTGATCTGTACGATTTGCAAACTGGGCCTTGGTATCCCAGATGTTCATCCGTTATCCCGTCACCGATAATGCTACATTCAAACGAATGCGTATTCCCAATCAGTACGCTTGGCATTCTGGGGTTGCTTAGTCCACCGCTTCTTTACTACGTTCATTCACGCAATTGGCCGCATCCATGTGCATCAGTTTTGCACTCCAAAAGTGAACATAATTTTCCGAGAATACTGTACTTTGGGCTAGGGATAAGTTGTCTTTAGCTCCGATGTTTTGGAAAGTCTTGTTATTGACTCATGTGAGTACCATTTTCTCGATGTGCTGCCACTATTCCTAGACATCACTGCAACAGATCTGACTGCAATGCACACAACAGCAAATTTGGAATAGAAGCCAGTGACAATGTTTGCTCAAGGTATATTCGATCTAAAAGGCAGACTGTGTTGCATTTCCAGCCCATGTACAACGAGTCGCGTTACATGAATTAGAAACTGACATTTGTCATGAGGAATCGATTGACAAATTAGTGAATGTCAAATGTAAAAGACAATTTGTTTGTCTAATAGGTCACATTTGGTTGTACGGGGAGCCCAACGTAGACCAATGGAACAACCAAAACTAGTTCTTCTTAAGCTCAAAGCAGACCAAAGATCAACTTATGCGGCCCATGAAATATTTGGAGAAGTCCTCACATAGAAGTAGTTGACGTTCATTTGACTGAAGAAAATCTCGAGATTTGTTGAAAGACCTAACTAGCCAGCAAGTAAATACTACTGAAGTTACTCATCTTTTCTAAGTACTCTTTCCCAAGCAAGCCGATAAAATAACGCATCAAGTGGAGTGACGCAAAGTGAGTTGCATGAATTTGTCAAAAGTAACTCGTCTAATTTTGTCTAAGCATTTCTGTGCAGTATAAAGCAGACACTGAATAGGAGCAGTAATTTCTAAGAACGAAAAATTGTACAACCCGAGTCATTAGAACACGGCGAACGTAAAGCAGTATCCACAACTAGATTTTAGGTTCTTGTTTTCTAGTCTATACCGAACTTAATATCAACAATTCACATTGAGGAACGCAAATTTTTTTGCTTTCGGAAATTTTGAAGACAGATTTCGTCGCTTGATATTTACGCATGATTTTTTTCAGTCTGTATGTGTCAGCAATATGTTAGAAGCAAAAATCAATGAAGCAAACGCTGATGTCTGGTGGAGGAAGGCTTTGAATGTTGGTTTGCAATTCAACGTTATTGCCGAAATAAAATGTTCAAGATGCAAGCAAATACTGCGAGCATATCAAAAAAGCCCGACACTCAATGGCAACTACCACGCAAGGCTGCAGGCTATCTAAACCTCGGGAACGATGAATAACCTCGACTTCATTTGGTCTCCCGAATGCCTGGAAGTTCGTCCCTTCGAATGTCACACGTATGAGACATGTGACATCCTGAGAAGGCAACTGACCAGGATCCGGAAAGATGACCAAGAGCATTGGTGAGTGAAGAAAAGTAGGAAAACGAAGAAGATTAAGGCTGTCGGCAAAAGTTACATTCTTTACTGACTGACGGACATTTCTGGTCCACGGAAGCTAAGCTTAACCCAGGGGATCAATGAATCTGATCGCTCACCAATTCAGTCGCGGGGCTTCGGATAGACCCTTGAGCATAGCTTTTTTAGGTGCAATTTATTCACACCACTGACACAATGGCTCTTCCACCTTTGCCTAAAAGCAAATCAATACAGGTAAACGCCTGCTTACCATTAGAAACGGTTATCAGACACGTATGATTTCTTAAAAGACGTGAATTAGCTTAATCAGACCAGTTAGTTCCGTCCAGCAGTTGTGTCAGTCGGTATTATCTTGACCAAACATTCACCATATGACACACAAGCACACGTTTCGCAGACTCAAAATTTCTGCCCTTCTTCATATATTCAGGCGCTGTTTGGCTAAGTCGATCGTTCAGTATCGTGGAGCAAACTGCCATGGCGGAGTGCGTCAGATGAATTAACTTCGTTCGAAGACGAGTTTCTGTTTACCGTTAGTTTCACTTGATTTCACCGCGAGAATTGTTGCTCGTCGAGGCTGCGCCTTTCACCCTTGCTGTTCAACTTTGTTATCATGAAATTTGCTCAGGAAGAAAACTGTCTAACTCAGAGTATGCTTCTGTGCAAAGAACAGGCAAGTTGCAGGTATTTCCCAATCGTCTGAACATGTTTAAGATGCATTCTGCACATTGGAAGTGCTTTTCTGAGTCTGAATTGGTAGGAGGCCGGACATAATGCTACAAGGGGAAGAGCTGGTTGACGGAGTTAGGTTCAGTTTAATGGAAAACCGCATCCCACCTGAATGAAATATTTCCTCCTACCTAGAAGGCTGGACGAGCATTCTCTAACGTGAGATGTATTCGTTGTCAGTTGGTTGTCCGCTTGTCAATTTAAGGTTTCGTGTACACGGCAGCAGTAACGCTGGTCCTGTTCTGCGGTTCTGCAACAAGACCGTTGAGGACCGAAGACGTGCGAAGACTTTCGTAGTTTGAGCACTGTTGCCTTCGTACTATTGGTCGAATATGGTTGGAGGAGTTTCTCAGCAAATCATAGGTTGAGCTTAGGTAACTGCAGATTTCAATGTATAGAAGTAGAACTGCACGTGAATAAACTCAATTAGCTTGGGCATGTTTAGCGCATTCCCGTAGAACGACTGCTTGAAAGTAGCTCATGGTGACCAGTCGACGGTGAAACGGCCCGAAAGCGTCAGCAATTGGTTTGTATCGAGTAGGGGCAGTTCGACTATGAGGTTGGTGTCCACAATATCCTTTCTCGCAAGCTGCTGTTGGAGACGATAGGTGATATAACTCAGTGTTGCAGTCTGTGACGTTCTTACATTCGAAACCCTTCTTTATGGTTGTCACATTGCAGTTCCTCCTTCTCTTTTTCTCTTTTGAGTAGGTGCTGTGGGGCGGTCATCAAAGTCGGAACACTTTGGTGCAAGTTCAGTGGTCGTAAAAACAGAATTGAACTGAGCCACTCAACAAATCATTTCAAACTAAACGAAAGATTTGTGCCGCCGCATACGTCACGCCAATTTGATAAATTTCAACCTGGATTCACGATCATCATTAACAGTCCGAGTTCACGACAGGCTTGTTGCCAGAAAGATCGATGCAAAGTGAACTGGAATACTGGGGTTCTCTATTCAGATAAACTGTCCAGGCTACTCCCTGACTGTACCGGCGGTGGCCAAGTGGATAAGGTCATGACGTTTGGACGTGAAAGTAGTGGGTTCGAATTCCCCCACCGCTGATCAACTTCCCCGCATGGCAGCCCTCTGTTCATCGCGGTCCCCTTCCTGAAAAATAATGTAAATTTCATTCATGAAGGAAGTAAAATATAAAAGATGGCAGCAACAGACTGCATGATCACTTGATTTAAAATGTTTACCGCATGATACAGAATCGAAACGTTTATTTCTCAGCCTGACGAAAATATTGTCAGTGCTGGAAATCAACTACCCAGAGAAAATCAGCCAAATTCAGCACTACTTGCAAAGGATTTCAAAATTCTTGTTGAAATTAGAGCGTGGCTTCTGGCTGACTAGTCCGGTACCAATTTGATTTACAAATAAATCATTCAGCACACGCAATTACATCACATTTGCATCACGAAAATTGTCAATGAACCTTACCGGTTGCTTATGAATATCGTTTCAACTCTTCATTTCTTGCTATCCAAGCAACTCGTTCCGATTTCTCCTTAAGGATCGCATGATGAATCCTCACATTTTCCTGGTCACACTTCGAAACCGTGATTGATTGACCAGTTCGTATCTTCGCCACCATTTTTTGACAAGAAAGCAGCGGTTGATTTACCTGATTAGATAAGCAATCCGTTTGCTCTGAAAGCCTCCGCAAAATTCGTACAGTCATTTCCTGCTAAAGTGATTTTAGGTTGATTCTCGTGCGGAAGGAACTTCCTGGGAATCAAGCAACAGAGAATTCTAACCGAAAGCAATGCATACGTCCGTAACTAATTCTGAAACTGTTTGGATTCAGTAGGATTCAAGGCATTTTCCTATTCAACCCTATATTCGGAATGTGGTGATATGACCAGGGTGATTTCAGTTCAGTAGTTTTAAATTTAATAAAAACCGCAAAATTTGACCACTCAAAGTTAATCATAGCCCATTAGTGGCTAGAGACAAATGGCTATCTGGAGTGTATGCATCTTTAAGCAATCGAGGTATGAGTTTTCCTCTAATCATTGACTCCGAATTTATCTAGTTAGGGACGTTCACATGCATTTTCGTCCTATTATTTCACCGTTTTCACCAATAATATACCTGATTATTGTCATATGTTGTTCTATGCAATAATCTATAGTTGTAGGATTTATTTTTTTAAATCAACAGTGGAACTGTCGCATTTTGGATTACTCTAAATGATTCCGCTGTGTGTGACCGAATTTATGAGTAAATTCTTGGATTTAATGAGTAGATCGTTGTGAACTATTGTCATCTAACTGCCAGGGTGAATTGAAGATCAACTAGGAGGGTATAACTTAGACGTGTCTATAGCTTATTACAGAATACAATGATGCAGTCATAACTATCCGAGTAAGAGATCAGGCCTACTCCTAGAGTTGTATTAGCCAAAGAACTGGTAAACATGGCTCATGTCGTCCCTTGAAGGACAGAACACTCTGGTGGTTTAACAAAATCTCAATTGTTTCCGCTTGGCTGTGGTTATTGGATTACGGTCCGTTAATCGCAAAGCAAGTGAGGGTAGAATGAGTGGGTTGCATTCTGTTTCAGATATCAGAGGAAAGACATCGTTACCCAGTTCCATACAATCATATCTGAGTGGTGGAAACTTTAAATGATCTCATACCGCTGACAGTCTTGTGGTTCTAGAGACCAGCTGTTCGTATCGATACAGCGAGTCTCGCAAGGAGATGCGAGTTCCGCCTTATTCATTGTTCCGAACATGCAATGAGGAAGTCAGTGTTGCTTGTACCTTAGGCAACTATTATAGTATTCTATATGCAGATTCCAGTGTGTTTACACATTTCCCCAAAAGATGCATACAACAGTAGGTGGTTTGACGGTCCTAATAATTAAATTTAATACTTGGAGCAAGAAAAATTCTCGAGTACACCAATTTGTTAAGCTAACGGATGTGAAATCTTGCGTCAAATGCAAAAGTTTGATTACGTGAAATGAGCTGCATTCAGTAACCCTTATAGTTGCTCAATTCTGATGTCATTTTTGGTGATAAATATCCCATCATTGATGCTTTTCGATTAAAGAAGAAATATGTCTTAATGTATGCACAAAACTATTCGAAAATCAGTGTCAAATCTCAGAATGAACGCAACTGCTTTGATATTGGGTCCTTGTGATTCATGTTAAAAAGCGCGCGGTTTATATTGTCCCAAACTTAACGACTGATCATCAGTGAGAAATCCTAGGTATGCCCCGCGCCAACATATAGTCAAGGAACTGTAGCATATTACTTGTGTAGTAAATTCAGTCTGTATTTTCAAGCCTTTTTCGATGATAATATTCAAATCTGTGTGGGTCAGTAAACGGGTTTGACCGATAGGGGTTCACGAGCCGCACTCACATAGTACTGGGACCGTAACTAAGCCTCTTCAGTGTACCATGACGAGCAGTTGATTGCACCGGTCACCTTTTCATGGGATTTCAAAGACAGTGATTCTTGTAGGGGCTCAATTTATGAGTTATAGAGGGAAACAGGTACTCGTATCCATCCAGTCGGAGAAAGCGATTCATGCTTTTTCCTTCTCGAGCATATTTAAATGACTATCTTATGCTTGGGTGATTGTACAGCTCAC
The DNA here is from genome assembly GCA_008360955.1 of Fasciolopsis buskii. Taxonomy (NCBI): domain Eukaryota; kingdom Metazoa; phylum Platyhelminthes; class Trematoda; order Plagiorchiida; family Fasciolidae; genus Fasciolopsis; species Fasciolopsis buskii. The sequence goes on along the minus strand of LUCM01011113.1, from coordinate 33,656 downwards.
GATTATTTCATGATGCGATTATTCATTGTCTGAAACAACTCCCGAGTTACCTATTACGTAGTGAGGCATTGTTTTTCTGTTGATCTCTGGATTTCTTACGCATTCATCTTACAGGGAATCTTTTTCCTCTTTAATATCACGTGTGAAGTTTCATAAAAAGAGGTTATCGTTAAAATACCGCAAGCAAATGATATTTCCCATTTTCTGTGAATAATCAATGGAACACTTTTATTGTGAATCACTTAGCTAACAGCCACATGGGAAAGAGTTTGTTCCCAATGTGCTCCATTCCTGATGGTTTCGTGTTTTGTACATCTTTTTGGTTTCAAGTGTTCACAATTATTCCCCGTCATCTCTGAGGCCAAATTTCTTTTTATCAACTTGTTTATTATCTTAATGAAATGGTAGAATATAGGACAACAAACAGAAATCTGAACATTCACAGAAAATAATGCACGAGATTACAATGAAATCAGGAAATCGCAAACAGCATATGCACAGGCAACATCAGCGGTTGCCATGGTAAGTGGCATTCAAAGGTCAATCAAAGCGTTGTTGCATTTGAGTTTGTCAGTATGGCGACAAAGGAAAAATACGAAAATTGCACCGCCCACGAGGAAAACGATTCAATTTTCTGCCACACTCTCAAATCCATCCACTTCACATAGGTACACACATACAGACACACACATGTCGTGAGCCTCAATATCGCTAATTTCATCGTTATGTGGATCTCTGGTGCTGTTCGTCGTCCCCGTCCCTAGGGCTGACGGCGAGTAACGATTTCGACTCTTGCGTGGTCTACACAATTTCAATTTGGATTTCAGAATACGATGGACCGAAATGAGAAACTATGAGAATGTTTTTTTTAAAAAAACGAGTGCCTTAGCTGGTTTGGATTGCAAATGGCACGCCTAAATGGTAACTGACTCGAGTGACGGTTATGAAACGGTCGAATATAGCGCGTTTTTCTCGTTTCTGAATTTGGCCGCTATCACATCTGGTGTGCCACATGCAAGCTGAACGATTTGTCGTCCCTCTTTCTCAAACCAAACTTAGAGTTCCAGTATTTCACATTAGGATTTGTCAATTCCAAGTGGTTTTCGGGTAAACGGAGCTAGATTTAGAAAAGTCCGTAGCCTAGTGATGACCGAGGATACTGTACAATACGAGGAACAAATTGTGGTTAGCCTTGTTAAACCAAATAATTTTGAAATTCAGTATATATTCAGTGGGTGCGAATGTACATGGCAAAAAAGAGATGAAATTATAGTGGGACCGGATGAAGATAAGGCATAGGAATGAAACAACGAAGCTTAGTCAGACAGGATAGTAGTAGGATGCATTGAGCAGCAACGGGAAAATCTCTATCACGTATGTCCTCACATCAACCGAATAATAAATTAAGATCGATTAGATCATTCGCTGAAATGAGGACTGGTGAGGGTGAGCCTAAGACTGACTGCGAACCTGGAGTTGTGAAGTTTCTCGCAGATTTGTTTTTTCTGAGGAGACAAGTTTTGAATCTACCAGTGCCTACTTGTTGAATGTTTAGAATAAATAGCACGACAATACATGGTTCCATACTACTAATGACCAGGCTAATCAAGAATAGTTCTAAAAATTACCTAACAGTACACACAGACATCCGTGCAATAAAAGATCTTACTAACGATATCCTAAATTAATTCCGAAAAGTACCTTTTTAGAGTATAAATAAGGTTATTTTGATACGCTCATCCTAATTCCTAAAATAGACAAAAGTGCCCGAAAGCTGTGAGTGCCTCGACAAATATTTATTAGAACATGAAGAGACGGGAAGATCTTTCCTGAAGCATTACTAGAGAAACCGATTGCATTTATTTCATTCAAGTTAGTAACTGCCTGCACAACGCAGAATACCGGAAACAGAGTGCACAAATTCGGTTCTCATTGGGGTTCATCAGTGGTTCCCATCTACAGTATCGTCCAGGGTTCAGTGTGAGGTATTATACAAAGGAACTTGCATTTTTGAGGGACGAGTTTTGTTGGTGCTTTCTCAATGTTACTTTCGCCCAAGGAATCATTATTGTCGATGAACATCTATTCTAGCTGTTCTACCTTCTGGCTTCATGCATGCTAGATTCTTGTATAAGCGTGAGCGCGCTTGATTAGTAGAACTTGTTTATGTCAGGTCAAATTCGCATTGAAAAACTTGATTGGAACATTTCAAGAACTGCAAGTTTTATTCAAACTCGTCTGCAAAATACTGGAAATAGCACTAAGCGGCAAAGAAACTTGTCTTCTGCTATGTATAAACGGGCCGTTACATTAAACTAAACGTATCTAACGCCAGGTCGGATGAAGAAATAAGGCGGTGGAACGAAAAGAGTCAGTGGAGAGTTGAAAAACAAAATGAAACATGCGTGCGTATGATCCTATTGAAATTCCGGACCAAAATAATGGGTGTTAGTAGCTATGCGATCTCTTCTGACCGACTCGGCATCCATTAAAGACGGAGCAGTTAAGGTAGTACCATCCACGGTTTTAATTTATGGTTAGAACACGATCACGTGAGTAAAGCTTATCTTCCTATTCTTTCACGGTTAACCCGTCTGGTTTATTCATACACTCTCTTTCTTAATCCCAGTTGATGATAGACATTTTACTATGGTATATTGGAGTGAAAATGAATCACAGGAAACGAGTTTATTCGCCAACTGGTGTCAGTCATCGCATTTAAGTGCGACCTGGTCGGCCGTTTTACTTCTTTGCTCTCATCGGGATTGCCGTTGCACGAAAACAGACTAGTGTCTCGCCATGGTGCAATATGCTGCAAATGTACTGGAATGCAATTCCAAACCTCAGGATGATGGTCGTTTCGTCCCCCTTGGAATTCTAAGATGATCATCTGTTCTAAACCGACCTCAAATGCTCCAAAATGACTGCGCTTTGGAGGTCTTATTCACTGCCTGTTCGTGGCAGCAGAATTTTCATCAGAGTGTAAGGATTAAAGCGAGTGTGAGGCGATCCTCACCGGATTGACCGATATTCAGTGTAAGGTGACTGCATGCGGAGACCTTGATTCTATGCTAACCGATGTCGGCAACGAAGAGTCGTATTGGCTACCGGGGATTTCTGGACTGATCTTAAGTCCTTCAGGCTCGGTCAATCACTGATTGCCTTTCAAGGGGCTTACGGAACCCATACTTTGTTCCACTGCTTTGCGGGGCAAGCTTTTGGTAGTTGAACGCTTTAGTTGCAAATGACAAAGAAAACCACTGCCATGGCACCTGTAACCTGGCATTAATGAGTCTTGATGAATTCACTTGGATTCATTTCTTGGTGAATTTTTCACAAAATTGTTTTACTGGGTGCTCAAGCACGCAAGAGCTCAATCGCTTTCTTTTTTTTTACTTCAACCGCCACCTGGACACAAAATAAAGAAACAAACAAACCACGATAACTTCGATACTTCTCCTTTTTCACTCTATCAACTTTTCCCTCGTCATTCTTTCCTCTTTTTGCCATGTTTTCTTCGGCGTGCAGTCAGAAATCAGGCAGTAAGTGAATGTACATGCACATTTATATATCAGAATCACGTAAAAGAAGGAAATATATTGAAAAAAGAGTAACTCGGTGAAAAAATCGAAATTCTGTCCAGTTTCAAGATTACCTTTTGATAAAACAGATGCCAGAAGACAAAGTTTGAATAAAGTCAATTCAGCAAAGTCGGGCTTTGTAAAAAGTGTATTGCAATTAGTTGCCGATTAATGCTTCGGTCGCAGCGTGGTCAGACAGTCAGCCTATGCAGCAGTATGTTCGGTCACGAGTAAGTTGTTTGCACCGTGTTACCTAATTGCTCCGAAAACGACGTCATTGAATCTATGATCACTGAGTCAGGTACCTATTCGAAAATGCAAAAAACGTGATTGGATAATTCTAGTGAAGTCACTCAAAGATGCGAGTAAATTCCCCGGCAATCAAATATTTGTCAACTTTAAAACCCGCGGAAAAAGATTCGTACAGATGAAAGAGACTGACAAAAATAAGCAACCCGGACTATAGACGAGAACCGATTCAAATAAAATTTAATTTCTGTTTCCATAGTAGGACCTTCTTTTGTCTTGTTGTTATTTGACCACTCTCCGGACATTGACAGTGGTCGTCAGTATCGTTGTATTTTTTTGACGAGATTGGTAGGTTTTTTAGTAAAATTGGAAAATTCCATTGTTTTTTCACACCAAAAGTTGAAGACGGCATGATAGATTTTTTTCTCACGCTATGCGCATTCGATGAAGGAAGTTCTGATGTCTTTGCGGTTTGCCTATCTCTTTGGTTGCCTATTGGCACTTACAAAGCATTCCAGTGTCTTCCACTACAGGTATTGTATTTTGATGTTCTTACCAATATTTTAGCCTTAAAGGATCTAAGACATTGTCAGAGCTTCCTTTTGTATTGGAATGACAATGTACCAGCCTGAAAATCTTGATTTTCAATATGCAAAGTAAAATATCATATCGCATAACTCCATTTGATCGATCAACCGATCGCAATGCCGGCAAAACAGCAAACTTTAATGTGGTGTCGTAATCATCATTTAACAATATTTCATTCATTTTGTTTGTTACTGAACCGAAATTTAATAAACATGTGAATAAATTCCAGTTGTAAGATATGATCAACTAATGAAAATGCAGTCAACACTATTCTTCTTTGAAAATAATAAGATAGGCGTAAAATTGAAGGATATTCAGAAAGCAATGATTGACCTCAACGCCTGACGTGATATCCTCTATCCAGAGCTATCCACAATACAAAGAAAATGAAAGTGAACACATAAAAAAGCACCATCGACATGCTGCCGATAATTAGTGGATAAACCGTTAAATAGTTTTACTCGAAATTCTTACACCGGAACCACGTGATTATCCTCAACAATCAACAGCAAACATACGGCCACCGTTGTTGCATCAATCACTGTTGTACATGCACCTGAATTAGGTTATTTCTTCCCAAGGGTCTGACCTAAATATTATGGTCCTGGCCAGTTGAGAATTGTTGTATTTTTTGACGATTTTGTTGACGAAATTCACGCGGAGTTTCTTTCTTACCATTTAACATCAGCGGTGGAACCAAGTTGCATTCCGATCGATTGCAACACGTTTTCACAAGTCCGGTTCCGTTTTTTATATGTCTCTTCTCGACACAAGTTTGTTGTTCACAAAGTCGCACCAAGGAGACCACGTCGTATCCAGAAAGACCCTGCATTACCTTGGAATATCGTTAAAGAAACCAAGGACAAAATTGTCAACTAACATTTTCCATCGAATTTGCCATAAGTACATTCAGACACGTCTTCATGCAGTTGTGATCAATGCTATTTGGACTGAGGATATCAAGCCAACAAGCCATTCGATCAACGTACATCAAGATCCTAAGAAGTCCGTTAACTTGAGCCACAATTAACGCCAATTTTCGAGGACATCACAGATAAATTTAAACGTCACGTTTTGATATCAGCTTACCACCAAGAATTGCTTGTTTCAACTCAAGCTTGAACATGAGATTAGTTGATGTTTCTCCGTGAATGCTAAGGAGGAAACATTTTAGAAGCAGGTACTTTGGAACGATATTTTTCTTCACTCAAAATGTAATTCCATCTAACTGAATTGAAATGCACGCATTTTGGCCAATAGTTTCTGACCGTTTTAAAAATATGCCAAACTACTACTTCCTTTGAATAGTATGTTCAGTAGTGCTGGCGATAAGTAAAAAACACTCCATATTCTCAATGCCAAGTGCTATTTTCACACAAATCTTTTCACACATCAGCAATAATACTGCCGTAAGATGTTTCTTTTGTTACAAAATGCAATTTAATGGGCATCATTTATGGGTTCCCTAACTACTGTGCTGTGCGATCAATAAATTGCATATCTTTCGAAGTCTTTTGAATGCTGAACTTAGCGTACGGATAGCAGATATTTCATCACCAACTGCGATGACATTATAAGTACGTAGGCAATGACCTTCCTGCTTGGTTGTATTTATACTAGCGCTTCCCTAGATTTGACCATGACTCCAGAGTCAGTTCCTATTGCAAGTTTCTAGGGCTTCGAGTTTGAATTGGCAATGCGACTAATTTGAAGAACGTCACCAATTTTAATGACGTTACTAATTACGGCAATTTTTCTCATTCCAGTGATATGGCTATGAGATTCCGCTTAAATGATGATAAAGTTAGATACCGCGAACCAGAATTGGCGACAAATGGTACATCGATTAAGCTGAAAGAAGCCTTGCAACGCGAGTGAGTAAACACAATTTCGCCAAAAGAAGACATGAGCAACTCTCACTAAGTTTCATTCATCAAGAAACGGAAGGAAATACATCCAATCTGGGCACGGTTTTCATTGTGGACTGAGCGAACACAAGACATTCAAGAGAGTTTCGCGAAGCTTGGCACTAGTCGACGAATTCCACCAACAGGTATATGGGACTGGACCGAATACACAATCTACTAAAGCCCATGATTTTAGTAGTCTGGTTGGGATTAATTTTTTGGGGTCTGAGGTAAGTCGACCACTTCGACACTGCAGTATCTAACGCCGTCCTTGGATAAATGGCGTCCCACAATCACATCGCTGGAATAAGTAACATTGCCGTAATTAGTAACGTCATTAAAATTGGTGACGTTCTTCAAATTAGTCGCATTGCCAATTCAAACTCGAAGCCCTAGAAACTTGCAATAGGAACTGACTCTGGAGTCATGGTCAAATCTAGGGAAGCGCTAGTATAAATACAACCAAGCAGGAAGGTCATTGCCTACGTACTTATAATGTCATCGCAGTTGGTGATGAAACATCTGCTATCCGTACGTTAAGCTCAGCGCTAACAAAACTCTGAAGATCGCAATGTGAGCTAGCAAACACACCAATATTCAGAATCAGTGAAGAGGACCGAACAATCGATTTGCAATCTTTCTGTAAGATACCTAAGCAACCATGACTGTTGAAGTTTAGCCCTCGTTCGGCGAACAGTAAAGATATCTGTCTCGATATCGATTGGGTAATTGTCCACCCATTCTATTTCCATTTGGTTATCGCCCGTACCTAATAACAAGTGAGAATAACGAAATCAAGGTCATTTGATGTTAATGAGTTCTAAGTGCATTCAAGTATAACTGGGCCAAATGCAATGAAGTTACGTTGAAACCTTCTTCCTAAAACTTTACAGACGTTTACCGCCAACGTTGTTTCTTTAGTATTTGTAACCATTTTCATGACTGGTCGATGAGAACCATCCATGTGGTGGAGGTTCAAACGGGATCATATTGTTGACTAGTTATCATTGTCATGTTATATTGCGGCAACAGGTTAAACTATTGCAACCATTATTTCTAAAGCTAACGTTATAACCACAGTCACAACAGGCAATCTCCCTGGCCGAGAAGGAATATCTTGGGATAAAGTCTCGGTTATCAACGATTAATGTGGTAATCTTAGAATTAACAACAGTGGTTTTACTTGTTTCTTTGTCATTGTCGTTTTTTATTAAGATTGTGCTATTGTCTGCAATATGTTGGTTTGCCCGCAGGTTAAAATATGAGGCTCGCCCCCTGTTTTCAAGTGTGAAATTTGGCTACTCCTGAGTAGCCCTTAACCTAATTGGCTATTATGAGAGCATTGTAGTCTCAGGCCGATCCAGGTAACCTGGACGGGTTAGAATAACGGGTGATCCGAAAGAATACCTGCGACCGATTCCGTCGTTTGGGTGTCACAGTTGTTAATCCTTTCGGCAGCAGAGGCACGTCAGTTTTGTGTGTGAGTGGTGCTAACACACGCGTCAATCGGTTGAAATCTAGGTCACGGCCGACTAGCCTTTGTGAACTTGAAGCACAAAGTGGTATTCGTGTTACGTCCACGCGCTGTTGTGCACAAGAATGGCCAGGAGACAAAATGGTTTGGACTGAAAACAAGGGGATGCGAAACCGGTTGCACCAGTGTCTCGTCCTCCTTTTTGCTGTCCTAATGGTTTTTTGTAGAGACGGCGTACAGTTCAACAACTAATTAAGCTTGTCTAACTGGATGCCAAAGTTGGAACAACTGTATCCAAGTCATAGTGGTTTTCGTTTGCTATATGGATGTCATACCAAGCAGAATGACTATCGTTGGCGCTTTAGCAAAGAAGCTTGTGAAAACTGGTCAAAAACAATGCCTAAGTTGTGAGGCAACTGTAAATACAGAACAAATTATCGCCGTGTTTTGAAAGAATACTCTATCAAATAAATATTCAAAGTGATCGGTTAGCTTTGATAACAGATGACTTACTTCCTAAATCAAATACCAAATTCATTCGGTTAATTGCCTGCTTATTTTATTTCACTGCAATTAGAATAATTCGGTCATTTCGCTTATTTTGGTTCTTCCAAAAAGGTTATGCTTCTGTAAATCACAACATACTGGCATAATTTCGGTATTTATGGGGAGTTGGTTTTATCAGAAAGAATGCTTAGGGTGTGGAATTCGCAGCTGTGCCCAAATGACGACTTGGTTGTTGAAACAGAAACGCAACCGGAGACACCCAGTGATTTGAACACCATTTTTCAATGACAATTGCAGCAAAATGTAATTCACTTGAGTGTCAACAAAGACGAAGCTGATCAAAGTTATAACTTAAGGATCACGTTATGCTAGCTAGAATGTTGTTACTAGCAACGCTATGGTTTGCATAGTTGCGGAATTAAATGTAAACATTCTCCACAGTGGATCATCCACCCTATCGTCATCGTTATCACGATCATTACTGTCATCCCAATCATTACCAACATTCAAGTCCTGGACCTCATCAGCATTGTTGTCACCATCATCATCAGGGGAATCATGGCTATGACCATCAGAATCATCACTGTCAACCTACTCCTCGTCCTTATTCTCTTCATCATCTACTCGCTGATCAACATGTCATCTAAGAAGGAAAATCCAAAAGCTGCTTTGCTAATGTACAAGTATAGAGACTGGTATTTTGCCTTTAAATAGTCGCCAGTTTCAAGTTATATATTCATTGCATTATTTAATGTGATCGACTGTACCACATTTAACGTTGTACCAAGGTCGAGGTATGAAGCTTACTCTTCTTATTGCATTGCTTTGAGATAACGGTGACAAATAAATTATAGCGTCAGACTTGGGTATGAATGAAGATTTCGACGAAGAAAGCAGCGGTCACCAGTTGATTACAATTACGAACGCCTTGGGTACGAAGTCCTTCAAACCATACAATAGTTTCCACAATGAATATAGAGTATAACTATTAGCTGCTTGAATAATTAATATTTCCCTGGAAGCAAATGATCAGTTCAGTCATTACTGCTGTCGGCTCGGTGTGTGCACTCGTTTCCATTTTATCAAAAAACCCTTAAACTTGAACACTATAGGTGGATATATTTCATGCAAATATCATACGCATAGTCTGAAGCTCACAGGAATTGGTCCATTAAACTGTCAAGACTGTGTTTCTTCGTCGATCCCCTGTCAGCTGGAATAGATAATGTGTTCAGCGGCATGTTGCAAAGTTTTCCAAGATTTGACTTGGGCAACTGAGAAAGAGTCACCACTGACTTCAACTATGATTCTTCAGTGGCCTGTTCGACACAATATTCAAGCATGCTGTTGCAGATATGACGAAGATTTTAATAGTATATATATAGGTACATATATATATAATTGTAAATACACATCATTCTTGACGAAAATATTTGGAAATGACCGACGTGAGTGCCTACATTAGATAACAGTACATACTGTACGAAAGCACAGATGGCGTTTGCAATTTTGTTCGTAACTCTACGCCGACAAAATACTGAGACACTCACCGAACATTGGGAACAGTTGTCAGTCTTTTGTGGAATGGCATTGATTGCGTGATTTTCATAGCATATGATAGCTGAGATGAAGAAAGTAATACTTATTAATTGAATACGTAAGAAAATGAATTTCTGTCAGGGCCGCAACAAGATGTCCGACCAAAAATGGTAAATAAGATGACATAATCGCGAAATAAAATATTGGAAATTCCAAATCTTCTTGGTAGTCGTCAGTAGAAGAAAGCATGTTATTGGTAACAGAATAGATGTTTTCAGGAATTTATTCATTATGCGATATCAATATTTAGATTTCATGGAGGTATTCTGTAGTTGTTTCATCCTTGTAAGAAGTCATTAGCAGTTGGTGCGCGGTGATTACCCACGGCTGATGATTCCTAACAAGAATGAAACAGATATATGGTGCTCCCGTGTTTACTCAATGGTGAGCTCAGCCTTGGTATCATGCGATGAGTAATTTCATGAGAATACACTGTTATGCTGGAACGCAGTAAATTCCGGCATAAATCATAAGAAGAACGGTAAAATGGAAGTGACGTTAGTACATTGTAAAAAGGTGGCACATGAGAGCAAACAACGGTTTTCGCCCAGAACGATTCTACAAACTTTAGTCGATCGCAGTAACGCGCAGACACGAATCACCACCACGTACTGCAACAGATCCGACCGCCTAGCACACAACTGGAAACAACAAGGAAACACTGACAACTGAAAATCACGGTTTTATTTGTAAAACGTTATTATTTGCATATATATATATATATATGTAGTAGATTATGACATCGGTAGGCAATGATGGCAGCAGAACGTTCACTTTCTTCATCCGTAGTTGGACAAGATTTTGATTGGTTAGTTTCATTTGCAGGCGGCAGCAAATCTGTAGAGGACTGTGTCGCGTGATTTGCACGTGGGACTAACAGAGTTAACCCAGTCACATTTATGCAGCCTTTTAAGGAATTCACTTAAACCCTTTCATTGCATTGACTTCTTTTCAGCTGCGGTCTGGAATTTGGGGTTTCTTTAGTCTGTGACATCCAGAAATGACAGACGTTTCCCTTGTCCAACGTGTATTGCGTGACTGACCATCCAGATTTACGTTTGGGTCGCAAAATCATAGCCATTGATTTCCTAATTTTTGTACTTATCAGGTTCGCTTGAAGTGATTTCTCTGGTTGGTTTCCGGTGCCCTTCGAGCGGAATTCACGCATCTTAGTCCGTTTCTACTGTTTTTGCGGATTGGTGGTGAATTTTATCATGGCGTTGTCCATTATGGGGTGAATCCATTAAGTTTAGCTTACAGAACTGAAACTTTAGAAAAGAAGCCAACTGAGGAGATAAGTCGTCTTTCTCTCTTTCTGAAATATACTAATCGAGAAAAACGTTCAGGCCAATACAGGTTTCATCCAGCAACATGAATGTTCTTATACTTCATGGATTTATGACGATGATTTCGTAATAATATAATGAAGCATTTTTAAACACAGATTCCACTTTAGTCGAAGGACCATAGAAACGTCAACATCTGCTGAATAAAACTATGTGGAGTTTTACCTCAGTTAGCATATGATGGTATTTTACAGGAGTGAACATTTTTTGCGGTTTTCGAATGAATAATCAAATCGCATCGGTGCCCAATCCATCGCTGGGGAAATACTTCAATACTGTATAGCTGTTTCATCCTTGATATGAACCAACAACCGCGAAAGTCCATTGCACCCAAACTGGGAGGGGTCTTCAGAGTGAAGATTGCCAGTCGGACGCATTATACCCCATACAAACCAGGCTGATCGTCAGCAGTTTGCTGAAAGTCAACACCACGTGATACAACGTCCTTATTCTTTACCGGAGTTTTTACGTTTCACTGACTTCCACTCACTGTACCATTTCCTGAAATATTCCAAATTTATGTCAAATCTGTTTGCACTTGGTTAAGAACATGCCGTTGTTTCGGAAGACTTCTGAAAAGTACACCTGGCGACAGAGTGCCGAAAAATGCCAAAATAATCAGCGCACCCAACAGTCCATATGCACAAATGTGCCCATTTAAGATGGCTTACGTTTCAGATCTGTGCAAACGACAACTCAATACGTCGGCTGGATGAAATTTCTAATTAGTTTAGACATGACTTCAAATAGTTGTAGTTCTGCCGCGAAATATTGTAGAAAATAGATTAAATTGTTCACCAGCAAATGATAAATGGCTTCGTTGTGGAATGCGAACACATTACAGACAAACTTCTCGAGCTGAGCCAATTGACTGTCTCCAGTAGTAAAAATAATTCACTGTGGACCCTTAGATATGATGTTTTTCAGAGCAAATTTGTTATATTTCAAAGCTGTGCTAACCTGTTAGGAGGTTTTGAATTTTCTTACACAATGGAATGGTCAAAGCACTTGAAAATGTCCCCAGAAGCTGGATTGTTTCATTTACTTGTCTACAATTTTATCACGCTTATGAATTAGAAACAATTTTTCTCAGCAGTCGAACTGCTCAAAATTACTGAATATATTCGTCAAACGATAGAAGAATTTATGGAGCCAAGCTAACTGCATTTTGCCATTGAAGCTACTCGGTAAGTTTCTTTGTACGCTGAGGGCCGATAGTGGTGAAACTTCAGCTTAAAACGAAGAACTACGAATACCTCACGCAACGAGGTTCACAAGATTTTTACACGAAATCGCTAAATTAGGTTAGTCACACTACGCAGGTCAGGCTTAAAGGACGAATGTCTTTCTGATTCAAATAGGTGCAGAAATTAATCCAATAGTCAAATTTTTGGAACAACGAGGACCCAAAATAATCATGATACATCACAAAACGTTGACCCACTTTTGACAGGAAGTATCAAAGTACGAGGAAATACGCAACAAACACATTAGTGATGAATACTATGTGAAACATGGATGTGATGAAAAACATCCAGTAGACTCAGGAACAAAAGCAATGTAATGCTGTTGGTACTTGAAACCGATTAGGGACACTAGACATACGGCGCGCTATTATTGTTCTTACAGAATAAGAACTTCCGGACGGTTTTCCATTTCTTAGTTTTAATATTGTTCCCATATTGAGGTCACTCTGTGCGAGGTCACGATTCCATGGATGTTAGGAGCTCGGTAGGTGATTGTAGCTGGCTTACTTGTCCCTCACTGTGGAACAAGAAACACAAACTAATATTCAGTGGCACTCCTTTTGTTTTATATTGATTGATAATCATTTATATTGCTAAGAAAGGCAACAAAAAAGGCAGTTATAACATCGTCTGCCTTCACTGAACAGTAAAATTGGTTATTTGGGTGAGATAAGCTGGTTCAGTTCTGCTTATCCCAGTTGTAATAATCTACTCATTACACGGCATAATAAAACAAACAAGTACACCGTGACTGCAGGCAATATATATATATATACAGTCAACGTGTCCAGAAGAATTCCGTAATAATGTTTCATCGAATTTGCAAAATCAATGCTCAGAAAGCTCGCAGCGGGTTGGGCTTTAAACTTGTTTTCAACTTTTACAACTATTAACCTTCGACCAGAGCGCTCTAGTTTCGATTTTCACGTCGGAACGGTATCAAAGCAAGAGGGAAAAAGAGACTGGAGAGCAGTAAAAGATCATTGAACAATTAGTCCCTAGAAGAGAGACTTTCAATGCAAATAGGCCAGTAACTGCGATATTAAGCCATATTCTCGTGGACGCCGACCAAAGGGTCTAACCTCGCCTACACCAGTCAGTACATCGGTTAAAGTTTTCATAATTTTTGCCATGTGATCGACTTACAACCTAGATGCACCGTAATCGCCAGTACTACCAAAACAATGGTACTCAAACGTCATAATTTTTCGTGTGTCTATATTTAACGGTTATGCTTCGGAGCCGTATAGCAGCACGAATGCCATTGTTGATGTGTATATTAGACCTTCGAGCAACGTCATACGGACCCCACAAGTCTCAAATTGGTGAATTCCAATCGAGAATTCCGTGGACAAGAATGTATTTTGTCCGATTTACAACCATCAGGTGACACACAACTGCGTAAGTAACTAAATCTACTCAGCTAAAACATTTGTTCCCCTGCAAGAGCAAGGTTCAGTATCAAACCAGTTGAGCAATGCAGCGTCACTTAAAACTACAAAGGTGCAAAACACACGAAGCATATCCGTACCGTCATTCAGCCGAACGAGGAAAACCTACAGCTTACCTGGCTTCTCATCCAATAGCACAATGTTAGGCAGATTCCTTTCAGAGCAAACATCGACTCCAATATTCTCACATGAGGATGCAACTATGTCTATGACCACTCTAATGACATGTGAAATAAAAGGTGAGATTAAGGAACCTCAATGAACATCTCCTGTTGTGATAAACTTGGGTGATATATTAACCTAAGCGACAGCATCCAAAACTGTCCATACAACTGTCATCATTGACAAATCCAGTAAAATTTACATCCCCGTGAAAAGAAAACTTTCTTCACCGATTTTGCATGGACCTTCACGTAGAAACTGTGGCAGAAAACTATTCCAGCTGCGTTATCAAAATCTTGGTTCAGTGCAGACACCGTCTACCAACAGGAACTGAGTTACCTCATCTTCGAGAAATGACACACTGTCCTTATTTGCCTGAAAACATCGAAAATACTTGTTGCAAATCGTCCAACACACAACCGAAAAACATTTTTGTCTAGTTCTCTCCGCAGAACGCATTCACGTTTAATCTTGTTATATCCAATTTTCAAATCAATACGTTAAACTGGTTTTTCATATTTGTGAACAGTCACAGTGACTGTAGATCTATCGATAAACGGACCGTAAAGGCTGACCCAGCTCGTGTGAACTGGAAGTAACAGACCGTGCTAGTGGACACTTTCTAGCTTTAACGTCTGATGTGTTAATGATTCAAAATGCACACGGTCAGAACTACCTGTAAACTAGCCGGTGTTTTGGAATCACATGGTGTTCTGAACTTGGTTTTGATAAAACGTGAACACCACATCGATCTCCTTGTCTCGGGCTAGGCGCAACATTCAGAAGTTCACGGATTGCAATAAAACAATGAATTTTATTTTCTTTCTCCGGAATGCCAAATTAGATTTTTGTAAAGCTGCTCACACTAAACTTGGAGAACAAAAAATAATATGACAGATTCGTCCCGGGTGGTTGATATCAATGCCAAACAAAAAAGATATGACCGCATAAATAAGGCATATAGTGAAAAGCTAGGTAAAAGAAAGCAGTCGCTAGACAAGATTACGACATCTCAAGCAAAAACGTTTAACTGACTCCGTCACTTCTGAACTAATCAAACCCAAGCGTGTCACAGTCCCATGCATGTCCTTTGTGCCAAACGGTACATTAGATAGAAATCCCACTGTAATCAACCCTTAACATTTGAAGAAGGTCACATGGTGACACAGCTAATTAACCGATCGAAAATCTCATCAATTATTCATGCAATCACATACAAGATAACACGGTTGAAGCCAGTTAGTCATTATTCCTTTTATTTAGGAAACGGCAAAGCATATCACTTTTTACGGAAGGAGTGCTAGCCAACAGAGAAGTGCCAAGTGAAGACTCTGATTGGTAATGGTAGCACTCAAAACCACATTTTGGCGATTGAAAACGTGCGATGCTGATTGCTTTCCTACAGCCCACGGCAAACTGCTTACTTCTGTGCAGGAAATTATTAATTCGAATTAAATGAATAGACTCAAAAGCCATGAGATTACCACTCAAACCTGTGCTTCTTGCATCTCCACGGATATATTCAAACTCAACCCATTACAATGAACAGTGAGCAGGCTTTCATTACATAGGGATATGCGGAAGAAATTTCTGCTTGACAGACCAATTCCCTGATAAGGGAAATCGATTTTGACCCTTCAATTCATTACACTGTCAAATAAGTTTCAAGGTAGATCACGAGGCCGACTATTCATTAGCTTTCTTAGTCATTTTTCCAACATGTTGGGAAAAGTCGTGCATAGCTAGCCTATTTGGAATGGACGCTATATCCAATTTCCAGGATTTAATGCTAAAATTTCAAAGAATGAGAACTTTTATTATTCGCTTAACGACAAGAAACGGGAAGACATGCAGTGAAGATATTATTGAAAAAAACGAACTGTGCTCCGTAAAGAGCATTTTTGTCCAAAAGCGTTACTTCAAACGACTGGCAAGTCGCATGGTGAACAACACTGCAGCAAATCTCAGAATATCCAAGGCAAAAAGAAAACAGTTCAGGTCTCTTTGTCACGGTACACAGGCTCAGATGGAACATAGGAGATTACCCAACAAAATTAATGGAACTTTCAGCCACCCGGGCAACCCATTTTATTTACGTCCGTACGGTCTGTAGACCTGTTGCTCCTAAACAACGTGGCTAACTCGGCCGCCTAATTTTGCGCTTGTTAATCTATTCTCTTGGGCGAAACAACGTATTTCGATGGTGAAACTGAACGCCTGTCAGAACGCATCCGTGAACACCATCCAGCATTGTTGATTGCAAAGATGGTTCAATTATTTTTCCAGCCCAGCCATTTCACACCTAAGTGTGACCGGTTTTGTAAAACAGATGACCAGATCTTTCCATCCGCCAAACAGGGTCCGTGACCGGTTACCTGCACCCGTGAGATTTCCTATCCTGCTAATAAACATCATTCGTTTGCATATACCCCCGAGTGCGTTATGAACTATTTGTGCTCGTACTCAGTGGGCCCAGAACAAAACGATACCCGGTGATTAGAGTGAACTAAGCAATCGTTGATAATGAGGTAACCCATCCACATTTAGTCTCTGGATAAGCAGATCTTGCAGGTGTGTACACCTTAAGCACCAACAAGCATTCGTTTAACTTTGTTTCTCACTTATATCGTCATGTTTATTGTGCCCTAATGACATCGTCCTGG
Source organism: Fasciolopsis buskii (assembly GCA_008360955.1). Classification (NCBI taxonomy): domain Eukaryota; kingdom Metazoa; phylum Platyhelminthes; class Trematoda; order Plagiorchiida; family Fasciolidae; genus Fasciolopsis; species Fasciolopsis buskii. The sequence goes on along the minus strand of LUCM01011113.1, from coordinate 16,882 downwards.
AAACGATTTTATGCACCAACCTGTTCTCCAAATATCTCTTCATTTATTGCTTGTGAAAGGTCAACCTCAGACCTAATTGCGTCGATTCGATCCCCTTCAGAATAAAGTAGTTCCGTGGTTATAAGTGTCGATAAATTTGTTAGCGAATAAAGATGATTGAAATCGAGTCCGCATTAAGTTTCATGAAAGAGCAGGCTAATTCCAATTCCATATCTGCATTGTCTATTGTTTTTCTCAATGCGCGTTAAGAAATATGAGTTGTACGGGTTGTTTTTCGGCCGCCGGAGATTTGTTATCAACCGACTGTTTAGGTTCGCAGTTAACGGGAAAAGATTGTGGCGATATTCTTAAGCTTTCTGTCCAACTTTCGCTTATTTAGGAAATTTCCGCATTCTGATCATTTCAATTCTAGAGAATCAATCTATTTCCCTTAAAACTGTTTGCCAGAATACGTGGTCGCGCTGCAGTCATGTTAATTCTTGTGAGCTCAATTTTAAGCATAAAAAAGTTTCAGCAATGGAGGAGTGATCATACAACAAGCTGAATAAACACATCTCTGACCATGAATGTAAATAGTAATTCGGATTTCGTCTCTGTTCGGAAATTGTTTGTCGCACTTCGGGCACAGTTCATGCCCGTCACGTCTAATTCGTCCCTTTTTCCCCTGACAGTTCTTGCTCAACACTGGCACGTGTCTCGGCTCACTGACTCTGACTGACCATCGATTTCAAACACCCAAACATGCGCGCACAAACACACAATAGTTATTGCATCACCACGTGTACTTATGTGTATACATGCATGCTTGTCCGTCAGTCCTCCGATTAAATTGGCCATCCATTTCGGATACGGCTAAAACGGTCAAGCCGACTCGTTATGACCAACAGCTTTCCACGGGAGTGTTTTTCACATACCTGTACATGTACCAAGTGGTACACGGAAAATGGATGAAGATTTCTGTAAATCCACAACCGGTTTTTCGATTATTGGCATGAGCGTTCAAAAGGAATGTATTATTCCAATATAAAATGGCAATGGTCAACAAGTGTCTAGTAACCAAAATGTAGCTACCGTTTCACGGGATCGTTTTAGTACCATGAATATGTTGTGGCTCAGTTCTTGGCCCAATTCATAATTTTCAGGGACTTTTGGCTTCCATAAAAAAACAGGATAATATGAGGTAACCATCAAAGTTTCCTCCGAGTAAAACAAGAGAGTGGAACATTAATTGATACACTTGCTGCAACTACTATAATGGCTCACAGGCTACGAGTTACACCATGGCTGAGCCACAGACTCTCAAAACAACTTTCTTGGATTATGTGTCACCATGTGGGAAGTTTTGGGACGATCAAATCGCACTTTGTTCTAGCAGAATAAGATATTTCAAAAACAAATTGGATTCAATCAAAATCTGGCGAAAGATGAAACTCTCGAATGCACTGGGAATTGTACTTCACCAAGTGTGCGAAACCTCAGTTAACAAGTTCTGGATGTGTGTAAATTTTGATATTTGAAGGATGTTCTCTAAAGGCAACTGTTTCCGCACTAAGGTAGCATCCACAATCAGCAGAAGTTGAGCCAATTGACCAATGCCATCACTGTTGTACTACCAACTGAACAGGAGCTGAGGGGGAAATCCTGGGACCGGGGAGTCTTAGTCTTCTTGTCCGATAGGAGAGCCATAATATTTTGACGGATGTTATTACATACCTGGATGGAGTGGTATTCAATTGGACCACAAAGTATACAATTTATGCAGTTCGGTAACAGTTCAACAGAGGAACCGATCAGTTGTCTTTTTTCTAATGGACTGGTTATTTGGAAAACTCTTTTGGAAAGAAAGATTCGGTTGAAAGCGTGCTGTTTGTCTTGATCACCTCGACTTGTAGAAGGTAATCTATCCGTCGGTAAACGGTGACACAACTGGGAAAACAGTGATTGCATAAAACATGCAGGTAGTTAGGTCACCAGATTACCGATTAAATGGCGAATGCGATAAATATGTCACGCAGACAAATGGATTCGTTGTTCGAAAACTGTAAGTGACTTAAATTTTCGACCGAACGAAGATCATCGTGGAGCTGGTCCCAAATAGACTGAACCATTTTACGTAGCATGATATTAACAAGTGACTGAACACAAAATTCTCACTCACAACCTGAAATCAACAGCGCCACACACCTAGAAGAGAAGACGATACAAATCATTAAATCGCGGAGTAATGAGTGGCCTACGGTGAGTCAAACAAGTTACCTTACATCGGCATTTCTGAGATTTTCAGAATATCCTTTCCCAGTTCTAACTATCAGGAAAACCTGAGGTCTCGAGCTCGAGTTACTCGCTGGGCTCATGGATTTTCAGGTAAATTTCAATGAACTGGAAAGCTTATTGCATGCTCAAATCACTCACACAAGTATCTATGTAAAACAAAGATTATCAACGGATTGGATGAACTGCGGGTCCAGCTTATAAATAATATCTTACAACTGTGAACCAACGTCACTACCTGGAGAGCCGTCCCGCAGATAGACGTGATTCTAAGCAGACTCCCTTTTACAAGACAATATATTCCGGATAAACTTACCATGAGAGAACCGCTAATGCTACGCGTATGCTATTAAGGCCTTAGTAGTACTGCAATATTTCATTAGTAGTCAACCATTTAGTTAAACTATCCTATGCACGTGCACTCGACAGTCAATAAAACCGTCGCGATGACTCGCCATCATGCCTCTGTGGGCTAACCATAGTCCCAATGTGAGAACTGCCTGTCAGACGTTGCTCTAAACATGGTCAACAGTCCTGTCCCCAGTGTGATTACGTTTTGATTCAAGAAAGCCGGTGCCTCTCTAGAAAATTCAAAGACAACCTGTCTGTAAGCTGAAATCCAGCAAGTAGCGTACAACCCAAAACCAGAGCTTGGTCAAACGAAAATGCGCAAAACATAATTAATTCTAAATCCCCGACGGTTATGGTAAGTTCCTCCGAACTATGAGAACTGCCGAAATACCTAACAGAGCGATGCATTTGATTTCCTCCTCACTGAAAGAATGATTCTGAGTCGAGCGCCTTAACCTTTACGCTACCGGGCAGGCTCTGAGCGGTCTACTGAACTTCATCACACGATGTTCCTCCCGAGTTCGCGTCCCAGTTCAGGCGCCGTGGATATTCACGGCTGATGATTTCTAACAAGAATGAAACAGCTGTTCAGTGCCTCCATGGCTTCTTATTGGTGAGTTGAGTGGTGATATCACATGGTGAATTATTTCATTTCGCATGATGACTTTTGTTAAACTGAGCTCAAATGGACAAGTGAAAACACTGAATGAACTACTCATTTTGGAGATGATGAATTATATCCAGCTTGCTGCAATTCAGCACTCTGAATATTCGATGACAATTTCATTCTAAATGGCACTAGTCTGGATAGCAGAAATATGAATTAGTTACAAATTTGTGGGTCGTATGTTGAAATTCTACTTCAGGGGCGGGAAATAATTTCGTATGAACGACAAAATTAATGAGAAGACTAAATTGATAAGTGAATTAGAGGGCTTCCTTGATGTTGTAGTGAAATTCTGTCTTGGTGAGAGTCAACACATTAGAGTTAACGAAACAGATACTATTTTACTGTGGAGCTCTTGAGCATTCCTAACTTTCGTTGAGAAAGGGAGCTGGATAAACAAAACTTCATAACTTCGACTGGCTGTAAGAGAAGCGTTCCAAATGAAATTCCTGGGAACAAACCTTCAGCGTGACGGTAGATATGCACCACTGGTAGGCTCTAAAGAGAGTGAAACTCGACTCTATTGATTCTTCAGTATAAATTTGACTTAATGACCTTAATTGTGTGAGTGACAGATACAGTCTGAGGGGGACAGTTACTTAGCCGAAATGGGATTTGTCTGACAGCATAGTTAAAAATTTCCCGGAGTTTGCAAGTTGGAGCATACAAACGACGCATATTTTCTATGGGCATATAAGACCAGGTTCTTCTTGAAAATTTACTGAAGGAAATCAAATGAAAATAAAGAAAATACAATCAGTAGAGCCACGAATCTGCAAAGCCCAAAATTATTCACGGCATTACGAAGCTTTTTACTTTTGAAGGAGATGTAGTAAAAAGAGCAACATGGTTGACGCATCTAATCACCGTACAGCAAAATAACACTAGAGTGTAAATAATGCATATGGAAAACGGAAAAGGACACATCACAAATTCTGACAATCACAGGTCTTTGTTAAGTCATCCTGGCAAATGTGCCCCTTGATTTCATTTGCAGCACCTCTCTTGATAATACCAAATTTTGAAGAAAAGATCAGGCTACTTGACCAGAGATTGTAGTTTAGCCAAAGAGCACGCATTGGACAAACAGCTTGCATCTATTTGTGAGGGACTAAGTTGAGGCTTGGATTTAGATTTGAATCCTGATTCGTTTCAAGACCGCACGGAAAAGTCCTGGCAGACCTGAGACATTTAGTGGGCAGGGTTCCCTATCGAATATGAGACTAAACCCCGACAGTTGATAACCATAGGGCAAATGTCGAACAAATAAGGGATTTGCCAATGAAATAATAAAGTGAACAACTGCATATATAGTAACTTCGTCAACGAACATAAATAACGGTATTCGAAACCTCAGCTTTATGTAAAAAATAAAGTTCTTGTTGTCACCAGCGTGATTCGCATATAAAAGGATGAACGAAACTTTCCGGGAAGCATATGACTTGTTTTGCGGCTTTCGCCGATAATCAAAATGAACAGGAAAGTATCCATTACGCATATCCGACAAACGGCTATAAACTCAAGGAAAGTTTGTTAATCTATCCCCGTGCGAAATGCGCTACTGACAGCAAAACCCATACTTTCCGACCTTGTGTCCTCTCTTTGCTCTGGTTTTGATTGCTGCCTGGCAACAGTGAAAAGAAAATCGCAGGATCACAAGCCAATAATTATCTAGAGAAGCGGAAAACTCAGAATGCTAAAGGACACTGACCGCTGGAATTATCCATTCCATTTTAGGGTCCCCAACCAATGCCATCGGGGTAAATTGCACCCCACTTCAATCTACTCAAAGCACCACAATTGCTAATGTCAGTAGTCAGAGGAAATTGACGGAATCGGCTGGTCGTCTTAAGACCCTCCATCATGGGCCTAAAATCGGCCATTGGCAGATCAGTAAGCAGTATTTATTGATCGTCAAAGGTTACCTGTCACAGCAACACATGACTAATTCACATAAATGACTCCACCAGCTAGTATTTCTTTAGATTGTAGGTAATTGAGCGGATGCGGGAAACGGTTTGGGAGTGATCATGGGCTCGCTATATTGCCGGGATTTCGGTTTAGGTAATGTTGAATTTTCGGCAAAATCAAAAGGTCCTTACGTCTTTGGTCTGAGCTCAAATCGACTTGACGTTTACCTGCCGATATTTGTACTTTCTAACGAATCGGCTTACGGATTCGATTTTGCTGATTACTGTCATTGAACAAGAAGTAAACCACGCGGTAATGCGGGCTGTACATGAACGTTAAATAGGGTGGATCTAATCAGCTCTTAATCGGTGACCGTTTTAATATCATAAATGAATCTTAATTGAGAATGTACCGGAATCGCTTCAGCATGAAACGCTTAGACGAATCTTCAATGCAGGGCCCTCACGTCTACATACAGTCTCATGCATTTTGGCTGGGAAAACTAAAGTTTTGGGAGAGAATTGACTAAGCATCCTCATCACGCTTGTTCTGCAAGTTCCATTCTGTTATTAATTGTATTTTGACTGTCTAGTGGTAACTGTTAGGATTTAAATATATGGAACTCAAGTCAGGACGGGTACCACATTGTGGAAACTGTAAATTTGACACTTGCTTTAGTCAATTCCTTAGATCTGCAGTAACTTCCAGTCTACCGCATGCCTTGTCGTTTACGCCCTAAAGTGGTATTCAGTAGCGCGGTCTGAAAAAATTCCGTACCTCAAAGTTTGACCGACTAAACGGGTGTGGCACCATGCTTTTGTGACCTTCACAAGTGGAAAAGACTAAGCTTAATGGAAAAATGATCAAAGTACTTACTAACTTAATTGCTTTACTATCTGCTTGTGAATTCATGTACATGCGGACCAGGCTGTGTTAGGTAATTTGATGATAAGCCATAGGAATTATTTCTCATTAAACGAACTGACTAGGTACTTTTTCTGTCTACCTGACATTAGTACCTTTTAATGGAATGTTGTCTAATCGTGACAAACAATAAATACATGTGTTTGTGGTTTAATTAAACTCAACGGATAATATACCAACGAAAAAACTACTCATCATACAATTCGCACTGACCTTCCAAACTCCGTAGATCGACAATGACCATAAGCAAGCAGAAAGTGAACAGTTTCCGATAAGACATTTTTGAATGAAAGTATATTTGTTCCATCGATGTTGTCAAATGTGCACGGGTCAGCGTATGTCCACAGTTTTCATTGGTCACTCATCCTTGACTCTATTCTACGTGTTCTCACTTGTTAGAAAAGGCTAGCTATGTGTTACTATCTGTGCCAATGCGATCTCAAGAAACATGTCAGGTGATGATATTATGAATACAAAATGAGGGTGTATTTGTCGATAATAATCTATCGATTAATTGTCAGTGGGCTGCAAATAGTTAGGCAAAATTGCTACATTATAGACTAAACGGATACAACCGTGCTAATATCTTCAAACGCTGACGTAATTCATTGCCAGCATGTTAAAAGTCCCAGTCCGTGTAAGCTTGTAACGTTTGCTGCTCCTGTTAGAGTGAAACATTAAAAACTGACTTCCCCGCTAACAGGAATGAATTCGTGCGAGTCACGCACGATCTTCATATATGAAGACCGATTGGAAAATAAATCCTAAAATAGGATTCTGGTGAAAAACAAGTACGGCATTGGCCAACCTTGCTCGGTTCTGAATCTTTCTACGGAACTCTTTCCACCAGACATATTGTTGAGGTAATAGAGAACGATTATTTGATTAAACAGCCATTGGATTGGTTGGGTGAAATCAGTGGAGCCAGTTGGAGACAAGACAGGTGAAAATTGTTAGAATTGGATTGTGAACCGGATTTCACATCGCACATATCCAGAAAATGCAATCATTCATTGTTTTTACACATTCTTCGAGAATGGGCACATCATTTTGATCTTATAAGACCAGTATTTATCATCTCCGTGGTTTTTACTAACCTCGTGATTGCTGTCTGATGAACAAAAGGGCTATCGGTCTATGCTGAGCCATATTGCACAGCACGTTCGTTTTCTAACAAGGATGAATGGATAACCGCAGCCACACATTCTTCGGTGGGGCAGTCCCAAACGTTCTGATCAGGGATAACAATAAGATTATCGAAATATCAGAAAAGTTCATTGATTATTTTGACGAAAACGGTCGAAAACAGTCGAACCCATTTTTCCGGGTTGCACAGCAAGCTCTTCGAAAATCTGTGTGACGAGTTTCACAACTTACATTTTCAAAGATATTTGGTTCAACAGGAAATGAATAAATTCGGAAAAGATAGCTACCGGCTGAAAATCGCTAATAGCACCTTTAGTCCTAAATGACTCATGTTGTTACGAGCGTGTTATGAAAGTACCACTTCCCAATTTCTTTGGCGTATTTATACTTGTAAAACTGACTGCTATAAACGCAGCTTTTGTTGAGAAGTGGATTATGCCAGCAACAGTTTCCAAGGGATAGGGTTCGTCAGATTGATTAAACTAAGGCAATGAGTTGATTCACACAGATACAGAAAGTGTGGCAAATAAACTGTGCCTTAACGGACTTGAAGTTACTTGTGATCAGAATTTAATACCTTCAACCTGGGTGGTTGGAACTCGTAAGTCAGACTGAGTTCGTGTACCCCAGAGGCACCAGCCAACTGAGAAGTGTAAAACCGGGCAGTTAAATTGTGGCTATGTAGAACACTTTTATCAAACTATATAAATTATATTAATGGGATACACTCTGTGATTCTTATGAGTTCATTGCGCTTAAAATAGATCTACGCCGGCAAAATTTGGAAAATTATATTTCAATTATTGTTTTTTAAATTATCACGCAGAATGATTACGGCAAACATGTTTGACGAGTTCTGTCTTATAAGACTGAGCATGTCAGATGTCTTCCGGTTTTCCACCTTGTATCATTCTAGTGCAATCTGTTTTCTTTCACAAGATGCCATTTCTGAGTTATTTGTTTCACTAAAAATCGTTCAGCGTAAACCGGATGTCAAAAGAACAAATCAGTAGCTTTTCAGAATGGACCGCTCAAGTTTTCTATTTCTCTACTGGTATTCCTTGATATTTCTAGCCTTTTGTGTCATCCAGGGAGATATAGAGTAGACCAGGTAGCTAACCATAAGTTTCCAAATCAAGGATAATATTACACACGGTTCAGTGCGAGGGTTGCCTCTAATTAGACGAGATTCGTTCGCATAAAATGCACAACGCAAGATATTTCCCTTGTGTTCGCGGCCAATGTTTCATCATTCTATCTATAGCCGGGAAAGATTATCACAGATTCATCATTGAAGTACACTTGTAAATTCTGTTATGATCCATCCATTGCGTGGAATTCGCAGTGTACTAGTCAGCGCAACTCCGAGGCGTTTAGATGTGCCCGTGAGAAGAAAATCGTTTGGTTAAGTCGTTCCCGGTGTCACCGTAAGCTAACAGCAATGTGTGCACTTGGTTTCCGGTTTCGTTCGAAACGAGAGAAACTTTATCAGGATCGCAAATTATTGGACCAATAAGACAAAACGACAAGTTGTCATGCTTGGTTTTTATCACTTTCGATACTCATCGGTTCTTGTCAGTCCGGTGGTCTGCACAAGCCATTCTAATACAGGCGTACCAGGGAAGAGAAAATGAACGGTTATTGAGATTTGCATACGTATTGCTTTTGATAGTGCACGTGGTAGTTTGCTTTTGATATTTTCTAGTTCATGTAATCATAACATAGATAATCTCATCTAACTTTGTTTCTTTTCGATGGTACTCGGTTCCCAGAGCTGACCTGAACTTAATATAAATATATTCTATCAGCCTATATGCATGCAATTCCCTGGCATCGGTGGCATATCCTGACTCGGTTGTTTGTATCAAATGAATCGGATAAGCATCTGATGCCTATTCATGAACACTGTTTTGCTTTCGCCCATACGGATGCATTGCTTATCCTGCTATTGATCAAACTTCGTTTTAATTTGACTGATTTGCAAACATTTGAACAAGCCATTTTATCATTTTTTTTCACTCAGACGAAATATTCCATACGAACGGGAGTCTTCTTAAAGTAGTCTGAGTTGACTTGGAATTTGCGGTCGGTGGGCAACTGTTCCGTTTCACACTGACCGAGTCAGTTAAATTCGTCGGCTAGATTATTCACAAGCTTAGTATGTCTGGGTGCGTCCTGGATAGATAGAAAATAGAATGAAAGGCTGTGAAAACGATTGTCTGATCATTTATTTATTTGCTTCTATGAAGCGAATTTTCCGTCCCGGTACTAATGGTCTAGTAAGAATGAAAAACTAGATGTCGTGGTCTTTTGGAGTCCGTGTAGTTGTCTTTGTTAAGAAAAATGACTGTGAGCAGGGACTCATTCGTTTTCAGAATCGATCTGCCAAATATCCAGCGAATCCCACTGCGATCATAATTTGCAGGTTCAATTTCTGCTGGCGGTAAGAAAGAAACGAAAAACATTTGTTTATTAATTATTGTTACTAATTAAAAGAAAGCTTAAAAAAGAAGTACTAAATTCAATGAACACTACGAAAAGCTAACGTTGCTTTGCTTAAAAAACACAAACTGTTTCCAGCTTCCGTGGATCTTCGGTGATACACAACTCACTGACCTTTTCTTTTGTTTCAAATCATCTTTTTTTTCGCCTATTCAAGGTAAACTATTCTTGCACAACCAGCTCATCATCTCGGGATTCTAATGATAAGGCAGCTTAGCGTACTACATTTTTCACCAACGGGTGACACACGAAATTAGTGTCTCTTTTATTTCCATCTTCCGCCGCCGGTTGCGAGCAAAACGAAACTATTCATGCATTTTCATCAGAAATTTGCAATAATTCTCAGCCAGACTATTTAGCTGGGTGCATTCCCCCTATTCGTACGAGTTCATTTAACAGAAGTCTTCATCAAAAAATGTATCATTCACGCAAAACGCTCGCAAAGTTGATCACATTCGTTACCACTGATGTCTACAGATGAGGGCACCAGAACGCTTGATTTTGGCACGATGAAAAGAATTAATGCTTTTGCAGTCTAGGTGTGATCATGAATGCTCCAAACTTTATTATTATTTGCAATTTTATTAGCAAGTTTGAATTGAACGTGAGTCGAAGTTTAACAGAAAAGGATGTGTCGTGTCACGGCTGTAATACATGTAACTATTTTTTTCAAAATTCAGTTGACCAACTCCATGTCGTACCGACAACGGTATTAATAGATTGTGGAAAATTACATACAACAGTTATTTTCAGTGGTCAGTCATAAATAGTGTCACATCAAGATTGTGTCCTATGAACCCTCTCAGTTGTTGCTCACGATCAAACTGACGAGGATTAGACGATCTTTGTCCCTGCTACCGGATCACATCGTTCGCAGATTGGTGCGATTAAATCTTGTCTCTCAAATAGTTGATATCTGCCTAGTTCCAGTGGAACGTCAAATCCGTGAATCGGAAGTGGGCAAGCGGTATCTGTGACCTCACAAGTCACATAGGCTATTTTAATTTGCCTTTAGCACCGTGTTTGAGTACTTCGTTTCAGGACTTGAAAAAGAAACCATTTGATTCATAGGGTTTCCTTTGCTGATCATTCGTGTTTTCCTCAATGCAATTTTCAGGAATTCACGAACTGTCTGCATGCTCAAAAGTCACTTATGTCCTACCGGTTGATCTATATGTGAATTGATAGTAAACCATTATTTGAAATAAAATGCAAAGTATGCAATCAAGCAATCAGGCAACCTACCGCCACCGAGGAATCTGATGCCAAATTTTCTGAGTGATCGTGTAGGTTCTTGACTTTAATACAGTCTTTGTCTCCTGCAGCGAGAGATAAAGTTGTATTTCTGATTCTCGTTTTACAATCAAAAACCAAATAGTAGTTATTTAGCTAAGCCGCGACAAGCTAACGGCACCTAGAAATAGGACAAACGTTTCATATATTAATTCGGCGCCTTATGGACTGATTGGAACCAGCATTCAAAAGTAATGTATTATACACACCTAGTTATGATAGCTCAACTCACCATTAGGAAACTAAGGAAGCACCCGAACTGGGACGCAAACCCGGAACGAACGATTCCGAATCGAACCCCTTAGCCATTGCGCTACCGGGCAGGCTCTGAGCGGTCTATTGAACTTCACCGCATGATGTTACACCTATCCGTCAGTGATTTGCACCGCTACTGGCCGCTAGCTCAAGGCAATCGACCCCTACTGATAGATGACTTCTGTGCAGGTAACCTAGGTACGACGAAGGCTTGGATATGACCTACAGGGCGCGGTGGATATCCACTGCTGATGATTCCTAACAAGAATGAAACAGCTGTACAGTGCCTCCATGGTTTCTTATTGGTGAGTTGAGTGGTGATATCACATGGTGAATTATTTCATGAAAACATTCAATCTCCTACTAACCTAGTTACTTGAAATCTGAAAGACCTGTCCGCCACCTTATGGAAGCAGAATAACCAATTATTATGATCACCCCCGGTAAATGGGGACAAGGAATTTATTGTTGTTTATACTTATTACCTACTTTCGAAGAAGAAACCAACACCAATAGCCAGATTTTTCGGGTCCAATATCCATCGGTGAAGTTTACCGCGGAAGAGTATTTCTAAACTTATTATTCACTGGAAACCTAGCCAACAAGGCATTATCAGAGCAACCAGTTTAGCTGCACGTGCAATTCAAAATGGAAAGTCTCATCTGAATTGCGAATCGATTTTCAGACTAAATAAATTGTCCATTATTGCCCAACTTCTTCTCAGAACTGGACGAAATGCAGAGTCAGTTAATCATTTGGTATATGTGGGTGCCATACCACATCACCGTAAAAAATGAACCCCTGGTACCCAAAAAACAAAAGCTTTACATCATAGCGATCAAAAGTTTTTTCGTAAGAAAGTAAAATGCATGACATTGCAAAGCTTTACGACTTTTCCGGTTGATACCATTCGACGTACCCTTCCATGTGTGCTATTTGTGATCACCAAATGTGATCGGTTCAGTCACTATGCAAAAAATGAGGAATAAAGAAACATGCAAGTGATCACTTGAAAATTGGCTTTTCTGCTTTTTCCAGAGAACATCGTAATTCACCTTGCGATGATATGTCTGCTTTCTACTTACTTAATTACAGTAATTATCTCGCATTACTCGGCCTATTCTTATCCCAACTACTTAGTGAATGAAAGGTTACGTAAACAAATATCTTCCGCACTGTGATTCAACAGGATTTATTGCTCATCATGATCGCAAAACTTCTCGTTTTTTCCCCTAAAATCCGATACCTGTTTCAGATCCAACACTGTGGAGTTCGGAATGTAATCACTCGTGCACTTTTCCAACCATCGTTGGTCGGTTGAGGCTTCCACCCGCCTAGAAGTTCCTGCTATCCTTACTCTAGGCTGTTCATCGACTGCTATGTGTACTGAATAGGCAAGGAATTTTTAAGCAACCCAGATTTATTTACTGTTATGAGTACCACCTAAATGAGATTTGATTCACTTCATCGCCTAAAGGAATGACAATAGAATTTGTTATCGGTGTGGTAAATTACTTCACGCGAAAAGCGAAATTCGGTAGGTTTGATAAAAAAGTCCCAATGAACAGTCATAGGAACTTCCAGAAATAAATCATTTATACTGGTGACTTTCACACAGGTATCTGGTGAAATCACAAACGAGACCAACTTGACAAAGGGCAGTCAATGCACTAGTCAGTATGACACACTGGAATTTGTGGTCCGAAGGTGAATACCTAGGTCGTAGTGATTCTCACAAGTGACGCTTAAACCATTCCAACAAACTGCACAAACATGTCCTGACAGATCACGCGGCGGATCCGCTTAAAAGGCACGAGATCATCCATAGTAAAAGCACAGTCAAAAGCGTGCTTCTGTCCAGGGACGGTGGATAGTACCTGATGAATTCGCTGTTGTGACCGTATTGACCTGACCAGCTAAGAATCTGGCGAGGAAGCGTTCAGAGCACACATCCAACTTGATGGTTTATCAATCATGCTCTCTCTTTAATTGCCTAATGCATGCCCTGAACTGATAAGGCCCTGATTGTGCCATGTAAATTGGTGATGCGGAAAATGGAGCAAGTGGAGATTATGCGTGCAGGTGCGCCTGAAACCTACGGACTTAGCAAAGGTTATACTTCATCGTGTATGTTATTCCAAGCTTAGCTGAAAAGTTACATTGGGAAATCACATCGCATCGGGTGTTGACAAGCGTTCCATGTGTCCATTAATAACCGGCTCGGGAATGACACCAAAGCTCGAGTGCGAAGACCAGTCAATAAATGGGAAGGCAAAGTTTATCAAACGGCCCCAAACTACTAGAAGAATTCATCCTATCCTCGATGCAATTAAAGTGCAAACTTCGATACTTAGGTAACAAATGCGCATCTCACCAGGGCTGGCTGACATGCCGTCTTCTGTTTCGGTGCTCGCTGAAAGAAAGAAAGAAGACACTTGTGTTGTATTAAATCTATTGCCCTTTATTGGCATTAATTATAATGTTACAAACAGGGTTACCTACAAAAAGCAGAACGAGACCAATTCTGAATCCATCCAGTCGTTCTAAATCACGTTTCAAATGATAGACGCAAAACTATAAACATGCACAGTAAAAAACACCTGGAAAAGAATACGTCCATTTGTATCGTCCATAAACTTATGGATTGAATTATAATAGACAATTGGAAAAATTGGCACCCGTTAGAGTGTCATTAATGTTTATGAAAGAGAAAACTATTTAACACTGTCTCGTAGAATTAGGCAACTATAGACTCACTACACCAATCAATTCAAGATGATCTTGGGATGAAGATCACTTTGAAATGAGAAACCATGAAGTCAGATGGGAAAATTATGCGTTGGATTTCAGAAACCGGCATGCCAACTGGTTTAGCTCGAACCTGACCCGTGTGACGTGGCATTTAGCGAAAGCGGTTACTGACAACCCGTCTGATATTAAATTGGCCGAAGGCCGGTTTGAACTAAATTCAATTAGCATTGGCATCCTATATCATGTAATGCGTGTCACAAGCGAGATAGAAAAGTTGTATTGTTTCTTTTGAAATTCAACTTTTTAGTTTCCTGCTCAACCTTACACTCTCCCACTTTAACACTATCTTTCCTGAACCTCAGCTTGAAATCATGTAGGCCAACTGAGTCTATCGCTTTGAAGAGTATATTGATTAGATTATCGAATAAAAACAAGTCAGGAGCACATGAAAACCCAAAAAGAAAGATTCAGACAGACCAGCGGAACACCAGAATCTCCTCTCTCCTAACAGAAATCCCAAGCTTCATCTGAGCCCTAGCAAACTGAATCTTGGCCGTTATCAATCCCAATAAGATTTTATATTGATGACCAAGATGGAGATCTTTACGAGGCAGACAACACCAGTCTCAAAATTGAATGAACATTCGACTGTCGTCTCCATTCAAGCAATATCAGTGCAGTGGAGGGCAGAGATGTGCAACACCTGGTCTCTTGCAACGATAGGTGAAGGTCCAGTCGCAGACTTGTTTTGACTTAGTATAACTGGACTTAAGCAGGAACATGTAAGGACAGATGGTAAGACGTCTGACCCAGATACGCATTTACCAATCCTCTAATAGCAGTCAGTTGACAAACTGGAACCACGCTATCAAAACTCAGGTAAGATCTGCTAAACAGATGTCTATCCATGTCGCATTTATTTCCTAAAATGGACCGACAATATAACAAAACGAAATGACCAACTTGGCAACCCCGAACTATGATTTTCTGTCTCGGTAAATGCTGAAAAAGAGAAACAAAACGAAAAATAAAACGGCTCTAATTAATACAGAATTGATCAGTTAGCATACAGTGTATAAATATTGTGGTCACAGTATCATTGCACTGACGATGTCAACCCGGCTGGTGATGAAACGTTTGCAATCAAATTGCCCAGCTCAGCGAACAACCCAATAAGATCCTGGTGACCGTGAGCTACGAAAACGAACATCATTCTCTAACCTGGTCTCAGATATATATATATATATATTTATATTTATATATATATATACTGATGAGTGAAACTATCTGCAGCTCAGGTTGCATATTTTAGTTTGGATCGAAACGTCATGATAAACGCGTTAACTCAGTGTATGCCTTCTTAAATTTAATATATACATATATATTTTTAGAGTTGAGAAGGCGTACTCTGAGTTAATACGTTTATCGTGACGTTTCGATCCAAACTAGGACTCGTTGTCAAACGTGAATGAGTGATTGAATGGGATCGCTAGTTCCGTTCGGTCTTGTGCACTGTCCGTCTGTTTGTCTCTCTATTCTGCATCCGGGTCTTGTTAAGATGACGTAATGTTTGTCAATCTCCACATGCCGATTGAACGAGTTATTCGAGTGGAGGGCTTCAAGAATCAGTCGCTCCCCCTTTCTGNAAATGGATAAAACCAAGGTTAGTCGATGGCCTCCTTTATTTATCGCATTCGCAATCTTCCGAGGCATTGATATATATATATATATGAGGTTAAAAGGCGTGCACTGAGTTATAACTTTTATTGTGACATTTCGATCCAAACTAGGGCTCGCTGTCAAACGTGAATGAGTGATTGAATCGGATCGCTAGTTCCGTTCAGTTTGGTGCACTGTCCGTCTGTTTGTCTCTCTATTCTGCATCGGGGTCTTGTTAAAAAGATGGAATGTTTATCAATCTCGACATAATGATTGAACGAGTTATTCGAGTAGAGGGCTTCGAACATCAATCGTTCCCCCTTTCTGTTTGCCCGGCTGACTACCTTTGCGTTGCTGACGTTGACCTCATGGCCTCTTTGTGCATAGTGGTTCCATATCTGCGAGTGTGGGTCGGCGCGTCATAGGGCTAAGCTATGTTCGTGCAAGCGTGTGCGTAGTTGTTTGCCTGTCTCAGAGACATACTGTTTGTCACATCCGAGGAATGGAATAGTATAAACTACTCCTGATTGGTCGTGCTGGTCGGCGCAATCTTTCCCGTTGAATAAAGTGGATCTGAGGGTGCGGGTCGGTTTGTGATTTCTAGTGGACGTAAGATGCGTTCGACCGCTTCGGATACTCCCCGTATGTATGGGATTACCACGGTCGATTTAGTCCTCTTAGTTTTTGCCCTCTGTTTTCTGCGAATGCAAGCGTTGATGAAAGATTTTGGATATCCATTGGCCGCAGACAACTTTAACAACCTAAATTACTTTTATCTCCATAGGTGCTGTTTACTGCAGAGTGTGTCGGCTTGATGGAACAGGGTACGCACAGAGCTATTTAAGTAGCAAGTTGGATGGTTGCTTTTGAAATTGAGTATGCGGTCCATCGTCGTTGATTTTTTGTAGACAGTTGTCTCTATGCTCCAGTTTGGTTGCCTCATAATTAGTACGCAGAGAAACGGGTCTAAGCGGCATATGGGCTTTAGGAAGTCCGTATATCCTAGGGACGGCACCCTCTGCAGGCTTTATTTGGTTGTACTGTTCATCGCTGTTTACTGTGCTTTTTCTCAAGGAGTTCACTTTTTCGTTGATTTTGGCTCCAAGTTCTTTGACTGAATTTTCTTTCCTTTGTTGGTAGATTTTGTTATCA
>LUCM01011111.1:62165-75526 GCA_008360955.1 Fasciolopsis buskii | reverse complement strand
GGGGTGAGCTCTTCCGTATCTCGAGACAAATCATATCAATATCCATAAAAAAGCCATTCACAATATTTACTAGAGGTCGCTCTCACTCCCTGTCAAGTTTTCGATTTTATATTGTGCCGCATTTCTGTGCTTCATTCCATGTAAAAAAGATGCTGATCTTGCCTTGCACATTGCATCTCGCAAATCGAGAAAGTATACATGTATCTCAGACTGCTGTCTGCAACTAGTCTTACTTGCCGAAGCGCAGCCCTGGAGAGATCGAAACACAGAAAAGTTCATCTTTGCCGGCAGCATCTTGACACAACGTTTTCTTCTGACTGAATTCACCTCTAGTAATTGCATTCGCCGTTTTGGCGACTAAGACTTTTTGCAAACATTCCGCATGTGCTGGTCAGTAGAAAGCCCTATGCTAGCTGGCTCTCGCAAACCAAACTGAATAATCACATGTTAACATCCTGCTTATTCTTCATCTTCTGCTCTCCACCAAAGCAGATCGCTGCCCTTCTTGCTCGTCATCCTTTCAGCGGTGGCACATACCCATTAATATTAGTCAGATACATAATGATGTGTTATTATTTTTCGATCAGCTCCGGGAGGCTTTGCGCGATGGCAGCATCAATAGATTCCATTTTCCGCTCAACGACATTTTGCGGGCGGATTATCATATCTTTCGAACTCGCTTAGTCAATCCAGGTTTTAATCTACGTCTTCAAAAGGTGCGTGGTCGCTCGGCATGTAACTTTGGTCTGCGAAGCAACTAGTGGAACGTTAACATTATGGCCGGTTTCCTCTAATAAATAGAAGGAGGGTTCATATTGTGAACTGATGGAGGATGAAGCACAGATTGTGATAACGGGTATGGAGGATAAGGTCAAGAATCGCATCTCGGATATCGTTGCATGAGGTTGGATGGAAGAATAGTGCGAAGTCTAAGTTCCGACATGTCTTAGAGTTCCGAAATCAATGCTCAGAGATGAAACACGCGGAAAAGCGCGCTTCTAAGGTCGCATTCAAACTAATTTACTGGCGGACTATAAATATATATGAATGAAATTTGTGCGACGAGAGAAAAGGATACTTCCACACTGAAGTGGTCAAGTGGTGCTTTGATGCCAGATAGGGAGCGGACTGTGAGTGTGCGGCGGGATAGAAAGTTAAGCGAGTACTGTGTACAGAATCGCAATCATATCCTCAACTACGACTTGGCGTGTAGTAATTGACCTGTGTTTGTCCCTTGTCTACTATATCAGGACGATTATGGGTGCTCCTGTAGGGGTCTGGAGGTTGGAGGATTGCGCAGCATTTCAGTATTGTCAGTACTAGTGTTTTGGGCGGTCGTAATGGTTCACTGAGTATTGAAGGTACCTGGGGCGTGCCGATTGGCGTTGCTGGTTTTTGTCTTAGGGTTTATCGCGACTCATTGTACTAGGAGCGTCGGCTCTGGATATCAGCTTCCTAGCAGCGGGGTAGGCAACCAGCCGTGCATAGATTGAAGTGGTGAGCCTTTGGCGAGTGGTTGGCGTTGCACTTCTGTGGTGTCTATTGGCGAGTCTGGAGAAGAGTCCATCGGAAGAGAGGGAACAGCCTGCGATTTGTTCCAGCTGGCTGTTAAGGCTGAGAAATACATCGAGAGCGGGGAAACTGACAATAGTCGTTTCGCTACAAAGATACCTCAGGGTCCCGTTGATTTTCTGACATAACGTTCAGGAGGAGTGTTTCATGTTGACGGACTTGGTTATGCAACAAACTTAACGTGTTTTTTCCCTAATGCGGATATAGTGCTCAGTCGGTCTCAGGCTGCATTGGGTCTGTATTTCGTAGCCTGTGCTATCCTTCTACCTTTTGACGATCTTCGCGATGCGAGGATTTATAGTGGTCCTGATAGCGAGGGCTAGCGTCAGGAATTTATAAATCATACCAAGCTGCACTGCCTTGTCGTTGCTGATAATTCTTCTTGGTCCTACAGAACTGGTGCACATGCTACAGGGAACCGATGTTACAGTCTACTGACATGTGCATCTACCGGCGATTTTTAACTGCTTCACTTGCCTAGGAATAAGGACGATACACTGAATGGGTCGCGATGGCACGTGCGGCTGGACTGCGGAGGTAGGCTTATTGTGCTGCACGAGGAAGTGCATGAACATTCGGCGTGAAGGGAGACGCATTGAAGAGTTCTGGTTGGCATCATGTAACTTGTGTTTGATAAGAGAACCCGATTAGTACACTTGTACCAGCAGAGTTTTCGTGAGCTCCATGAATTAATTGTAAGAAAGCGATGAGTGCTGGACTAGTTGTTTAGACGTCGGCATACGTACCCGGTGTGTGGTTGGGAGGACGGGTATTTTGAAAAATAGAGGGATGGGTGGGCTGAATGATAGAATGGCATAGTCCGAAGCGCTGCTTCCCCAGACTGCCTAACAAGGCAGTCAGGTGCTTATCTACCGAACGAGCGCAGTGTGGGCTTTCTTCTTTCGCAAACCCTTGGCCAATATGGCTCCAGCTTTTTTTTTCATCCTATTGCGCTTGTTGCCTACCTCTGCTAGGAAGCTTTGAAAAAATAAGAAAAATTATTCGATCTCCACTAGATAAAGGCCCCCCGATCGCTCCAGTACAGTGGTCGCCGTCAAACCCTGAATGAGCTATTCATAATCCAAGCTAACGCCAATCGCCGCCCAGGTTACCTACATTCTCAGATGAACCATGTACGAACCGCCCAAATTCAAAAAACCCCATACCTAGGGGTAATTCTTTGAAATAAACTGAATGCTTCGCGCCAATCCTCCAACCTCCAGACCCCTACAGAGCACCATCATATCTCTGATATGTAACCAAGGACATACACAGGTCTTTCATAGCAGTTAGTTGCATGAGATTGAGTTGCGACTTCTTTACACGTTACTCGTTTTCGTTCCTCGCCGCAGCATCACCAGTCCCGCTCGCTATCTGCATAAGCCCAGTACATCCGTGACATTTCTTGGATCCATTTCTCTCCGTCCACAAGTCTCTTCAGTATATTTTCGGCCCGTAATATCAGTTGGTGATCTGCATACTTGACGGTTTTCTCCGCATGTTTCCATTCTTCAAAGCAATTAGTTCGGCTCCTGAACTGTCCTGAATTGCCATTCTCGCATACCACCTCATGAGAATAATCCAAGTGCGATTTTGACTTATCTCCATCCCGTTATCACATCTGTGTTCATCCTCATCTTTACCATATAACCCTCTTTATTTTTGAGGAACCCGGCCATATGTTAACGTCCACTGTTGCTTCGCAGCCAAATTTCATGCCGGCGACACGCACTCTTCTTGATGCGTTAAACAATGGATTGACTAGCAGTTCGCGATTGATAATCAGCCCCAAAATGTCTTGGCGAAGGATCCTTTGATCCTGCCTCGCGCATGCCTCCCGGACTGTCGAAAGAATATAGATACACCTATATATAGATTTACCTATATTAGTGCGTTATGCCACCGCTGAAGGATGACGAGACAGAAGCAGCGCTGCTTGAGGGACAGGCGACGATATAAGACAGCGGTATGTTAAATGTTGTAATTCAGTTGGTATTGCGGAGAAGCAGCTAGGCATTGGCTATCTATGCCTAGCATTGGAAGGTGCGAAAAGGCTTGGATACCCTTCGGATTGCGAACTTGCTAGCGTCGATCTTGAGTTCGCTCATTCCTGAAACCGGGAGCATCCCTTGCCATCATTGTTATCCAGAGATGAATGTACTAGTTTTAAATGCGGTCCACTGAAATCAATACTTCTTTCCTAGAAATTCAAATTTAAGCGCCCAAACAGGTGCGCTCACATCCGCCATGAAACTGTGGACGCAATGACACTTCCGCCATACTCCAATAAGTACCCCGGTTAGCTTTGATGCTTTCATTGCTGAAGCAGCCAACGAATTTTTGATTTTAACCTATTAGGCGATCAGGACATACTGCAGGTAATGGGGAATGAACTGGTTCTGGGAATTGGTAAGAAAATCACTTGCTAGTAGGTCGCAATTATCTGCGGCAGTAATAATTGGTATAAAAATTATCTATTACTATGAAAAGCTATTCAGATAGTGTATCGGGCATTTCTCCGAAGAACCGCGACCGATCGCTGACAGTACTACACTTACTGTTTTCTCTGTGGCATCTTCTAAAATTTCTCAGTACTCGTTATTTTGCATTTAGAAGTGTTCCTGGTTCTCTCAAATTGGTGGACTCTGACCTAGAGAAGCCGAATGCTTTTCACTCAGTGTCATTTCAATTGTTTCGCAAACTGCACCATTAAGTAGCCTCCCAGTTAACACCCCCCAAAGAGGTATAATTTAGACCAGTGCGTAGTACGCAGCTGTTTATTTTACGCAACCTCCATGATTGTTTTGTGAATGATCGGAAATAAAAGAGCAATACATCGATTTACTTTTGACGATTGGTGGACATGTTCAAAACGCGCGGTTAGATGATTTGAACTAAGAACCAGACTGGTTGTCGATTGATTACAATTAAAGCTTTTGAAATAGTTTTAAAATTAGTTTTGCGCTTATACACGTGTTTCTTTTGGTTCGCCTAAGTAGACTTCTTGAAGGATTCATCAGAAATTAAGAAGTAATAATGCGTGGACACACGTTTTATCTGCATCATTGTTTTATATTTAGCAGTTTCGAAATATTTATATACGGGCAATTCCATGTATGAAAAGAGCATGAGTTTACATTGAGAAGTCGTCAATGAAAAAGCACAAAATTTAAGAAGTTTTATGCGGATGATAACTAACATTTTCCAAAGGGACTAATAAAGAAAATTGCGACCGGCTGTTGCTCACAACAAACTGTTACAATTTACCTGTTAGAAAGAAAATTTTGTGTATCATTAATAAACAGTACACGTCTTCGTTTTAACTCGCCGATTTATCGAATCGCTCCCAGATATGCGTAGCCAAAAATCTCTCATTGTTGCGAATATCACCGTATTTGGACGCATTGGGGTCTCGGTGTGTTTCACCACTGTGTGCAACTTTGTCATAACGGAAAGAGAGTTCCACCCCTCTCGCAAGCGAAATTCATGGAGTTCGGCACAGGTAATCAACTGCGCGATCTGCATCGCTCGTTGCCCGGGAAGATTTAGGTCCAACCTATCTCCATTTTGCTGGAACCCAACATGGTTACAGAACAGGACTTAAGCTTCACAAGATGTGGGCGACAGCCAGTATTACCCAGATTCTTTTTAGGCGTGGAAATAGAGTACGGCGGTAGTCTTCAAAATAAATGAGTTATTTCAGGAGTCCACTCAGAGCAGCAGGGCTGCACTTTACCAATTCATGGAAGAGTGAGATTCGTCGAGTTATTGCATTAGAATAAATTGAAACGCCTACGTAAACACCAATTAAGGCGCCAGTTCAGTTCAACGTGGCACAGGGAGCCAGGAATGTCGGCTCCATGGCCTTTCAAGCATAAATCTTGGCATGCCGTCGGCCGGTGTTCGTAGCTTCCAGCACCGCATACATTCATTTTTATCTGAAAGGCAGAGAATGAAGTGCAGTATCAAATCAAACAGATAGGCTTAGATGTCATCATCTCCAAATGTTTCGCTTCCATCCTGGGTATACCTGCAACCAGCAGGCTTACCAGAGCACTCCTCCAATCTGTCAGCTCCACGTTAACACCAACGTTTCGTTCCTGGACATTTGAGTCCGTAGTGGAATCAATCCACCGGTGGGGAACCTAGCACTCATTCAAAGTCATGTATGATAGCATTGCAATGCTAAACTATGCCCTCAGGTATCTGAAGAACCTTCGGCCATTTTGAACGCTCAGTTAGATCAACACACATGTGCCGACGTCTGAGAATGAAAATACTGAGACTATACCTGCTACTTTGACATCATCAGTAAAATGTTACCACGGTTGCGCATGCTGTTTGTTAGGTTGTTGACGAACATGAGGAAGAGCGTGAGTCCTAGCACTGATCACTGTGAAACACTACCTCCAACCCTAACACCAAACGTCCTCCGCCTAGGAACGCCGTCTGCCCACCTTACCAAGATTCCCCCTTATCTAACGCTTTTCATTTTGTGATCCAAATGGGTCTTGCGTTAGCTGAGTTCAATGTCTTGCTGGCTAATACCAATGTTGCATGACTTGACTCGGTGGACCTTCGTCTTAAAAGTGTTGTTTTCTGATCTTGTAGAAAGAACGAAATTTTGTAAAGGTGAGAATTTTCTATCACGAATCCGTGATGTGCTACTGAAATGACACTGTAATTCACTGGGTGCTGGGATATCTGCTCATGGTGATCCCTTGGCAGTTACACAAGATGCGAGCTGGACTAACCGGGCTGTAAGCTTCTGGCTTGTGTCTACCTCCGCCATTGTATATTCGCACTCATATAGCTGTTTCTCATTCCTCAGCTATTTTCGCGTCTCTAGGTAGGGTATTACAGGGCTGCGTGGCAGAGAGAACAATGTGTCCTTCCAATGGTCAGGCGATCGCCGGTTATCCTGTCCGGGTCGACAGCTTTAAACTTACTTATCGTGCTTTACTCTGTCACAGCCTGTTCGTCTATTGCAAAGAGTTCCGGAATTTCTGGGATCTGTGCAGTTTCTGCCAATTCCAGGTTGACATTGGCTACACCCAGCAAGCGACTAATACACCTGAATGTCTCCAATAAGACATTTGCCTTTTCGGAATCGGTTAGCGCTAGGTGCCCGTCTGTCATTCTTGGACTTACAAACGCAGTCTGACATTTTTCCTAGACATATACTCCTAGAAGTTTGTTTTGACATTCTCCGCCAATCTACGCTTGAACCATCTACTCTTCTTTTTGTTAGGAGCGTCTCTGCGCTTTGTATTTGCAAGCTTGCTGCAGGGTTCGTACGGCCTGATGGGTATAAGAGCAATTCGTAAGTTGTCCATCACTTCTGTTGGGTTCCTATTGCTTGTCAATATTTTAGGATGTCTTCCGTGGTGACTGACTGAGTGGCATTAATAAAATTTAGAGGAGACATAAATATTCCGTCAGCCTGATTAGTCCTCCCCCAATTACTGTTCATCTTTCTTCTACAGTCGGACTTCTGTGTTCCGGTAACCAGAATATTAATGCCGCAAGCCTTATAATTTCTTCAATCATCAGGCTACTATAACACGTGACGGAATCTCCAGCCTGGTGGTTCACTCAGCACCGAAAGCCAACCTTAGATTTTACACGACAAATTTTACTCATGGTATTCTTGGCAGTTAAATTCCTCATGTCCCCTTGACGCTTTGTAATCATGAAGTCCAGCAGCGTGGCAAATTACCATGCTCTATTCCTAGTATTCACGCCCACATGTTGGGCCAGGCCTATGTTAATCAGCCACATGTAGAACTGTCACTCCTGGGGAGTTTCGCGTTTGAGGCTTTTCTCGTTTTCTCAGTTGATTTCCGAAAAGTTGAAGTTCCCTAACGTTTTACGTGCCCTAAATTGGGCTAACATTGTTTATATCATGCCCAACAGTTTGCATTCTTCTTCAATACTCATAGTTCGGATCTGTATTGCACACGCAAACGTTTTATTTGGAAGATCTGAACGATAGTACGAGACTATCTGAACGTTCGTCGAGTACATTGCGAATGGCACCCCTCAGTTTGTGAGTTAATGATGTACAAATATAGCTACTTTGCTTCCTTGCCTACAGACCATTCTGTCTTATTTTATTGTTACTTGCTACTTCATATGCATTTCGTCCAGCTTATTGTTGCTCCATGTTTCTGTTGTTGAGATTACATAGCACCTCGTAGTCCTGGTGGCCATTTCACCCCATTTGCCTTGCACGCTAAAAACGTTTTTGTTCCATACCCATGACTCGCTTACCGGCGCTTCTTGTTAGCGTATGCTGTCTTAGGACGCGATGTCCGGAGAGGTACCTGGTTTTGACTTGGGTTGACTCCTATGACTTTCTGCTCCCGGCCTCAGGAGTCGCCTTGAGTTGACCGTCAGATTCCGTTGCAAGTCAGCCCAAAACCCAAATCGCCCCCCTCTACTCAGTTGTCCACTGAAACTACTGTTGCAATTCTGTTTAGCGGAGGGCTAGCTGAAATGCCTGCTCAGCTTTTACTACTGGCTGCTTAGGGCTGGAAGCTTGCCGCGCCTGGTGTTGTTAGTTTCACTGCCCCGCTTGAACTGCAGTTATCTGCCCCAAGTGTTTCTCTCCCTGATTCAAAGCACACATTGTAGCGATTTTTTCTTGGCTCTCTTTCTTCAGTTTTCGAACCCTGTGACTTCTCGTTTTTCCACGGATTTACTGACCCTGTTTTTGGACGGACTAATCCGGTGTCACGGATTCCGTTTACGTTACAGCACACTGCATTTCGGTAGCTTCATCTATCCCTGGTAGCACTAATCTGGGGCCTTCAAATCCAGTTTTTGTAAAGTTCTGAGTCACTACCTTAAATTTGACGTTTGCTCTAGATCTGTTTGACTCTGGTGTGAATCGTATGCGCCCCCCTTGTGATTGCTGCGTCACTGCCCGCTCGAGAAAACAGGGGGCCACTCTAGTACGTACTGGAAACGTCCACTGTGAGGGGTCTTGGCTGCTTTACCTTAAAACCCCGCCATGGGCTCACTGTGTGGTATTCGACAACCGGTGCCTTTATTAGCAGGCTAGCCATCCGGAATTCGCTAGTGAAATGCCACCTGTCTTCTCTTCATCCTCCTCCTAGTCATCATCATCATCATCATCATCATCATCATCATCATCATCATCATCATCATCATCATCATCATCATCATCACCATAGTTCAGCGTTAAGCAGTAAGACAAACCTCACTGACCGCTGCCTTCCTCCTCTTTGTGCTTTGGCGTCTTTAATCACAGACTAAAATCAGTTATAAAGTGTGAATTTTCTATTATGACCAAATGACCCCACCCCTGCTTCTCTCATACGATGGCCCTCAACCTCTAGTTGCTTTGCTCTTTCCTTTAGAGCTATGGGCTGTGGGCTACAGTTTGGTCTAATTGACTCCCCCATGCCTTTTCGTGTTCCTAGTCCATTTTGTGAGTTTTCAGTTCTTTTGTCTCAGCTTTCAGCACCTGAGTTTGTAGCTTCGGGCCCAAATTGTCTTTTGGGTCCTCCATTTATCGGTCCATTCTCGGTGGCAATAGGATCAAATCTGTCTCGAAGCATTCGGGAACGCCCGTCTGCTAATGCAACGCAGTGGTCACTAATCCACCTTAAAGATGTATGTGGCTGATGCAGTTGGAGGTAATTTTTCTATTCCCAAACGGATTTGGTGGCACAATTGCGGACTCCAGTCGTGCTGGGTCTCACTTTCCCCAACTTTGGTGCAGGCACTTGCATTTGCACCATATCTCCGACGACTGGTCTCCGGTCATCTTACTTTGGCGGATTGTAGTATTTTGCCGCACTGAATAAAAGACCAAAACGTAAATATGTGAACACACCACGAAATTTGGCCAAAAGTCCTGACAGACGCTTAGAGGTGAAAACGGACACGAATAATATTTGGGCAACAAAGTTGGCTGATTCGAAACAATATATAAATACCTTTTCAGACCGAAAACACCTAGGTTACTTTACTGAAATATGGCACGGAAAGTAAGAACCGACCACGACAAAAGTTTAAACCGTGGCGCAGCTCAGTAGCAAAATAGTCCATAATTAGTGCCCGTTTACCCGGAAATCGCCTCCGAACTGTCCCAATTTTGGGGCAATTGTTTTCCCCTGGAGACGATTCGGGAGCTGTTTGATCTCCGACCAGATTGTAGAATTTTAACAAAACCTCTCTTGCCAAAAACGGTTGCGGTATTCGCAAGTATTTCGTTGAAATTCTCTAAAAGGCAAGTAGAAGCACGGATAATACAGTAGTTGAATTATACACAAAAAACGCTGGAGATTCTATCGCCTTCAGTTAGAATGTTTAAGTTTTTCTATTTTAAATTCGTTTACCGTTATCTGCTCACAGAATCCACTTTAAGTGACCGAAGCATCGTACTAAGAAAAACATTGTTTTGAGGGCGGGTTGGGGCAAGTTAAAGGACGATGCACGTCTTGGGTATGCTTATTAGTTTGAGTTCAATTATTTGGCACTTCGAGGGTAATATATTTACTAAATTTAGTTAACCAATCCCATCCAAAGTTCTCTTCATGATTTGTTGGCTAAATGAATGAAATAGAGGTAAAATGAACGGTTTGTTAGTTTAAACATAACCTGGTACAGGATGATGCTCAACGAAAAAGACCGGCTAAATAATACCGCCCGTTTATTCTAAATCACTCAGGTCAGGGAATAAACTGTCCCCGTCACATAAAAAACAGTAACCAAATCGTCCTCGTTAAGAACAAATTACTTCCGCAATTCTTTCCTGATGGGTACGTTTTAAGTGGGTCGCAAACTTTCTCCCAACGGGAACAAAAAGGTTTGCTTCAAACGTTTGAAAAATTCCACAGAAAACATTGAGAACAACACAACGTAGCGAACAAGCCCGTTTTCAGTTATTCGTATTCATGCCAATACATAATATTAAATATAGTTGAAGTTGGTTCAAGGAAAATTATCGGTTTGCAGTCATATCAGTTCACAACTCTAAGAATGTGTCTGTGTGTATGTGTAACTGATCGATTTGTCACACGATCAGATTGTAAGTCACTTATTGGATAATAAACGTAGGCCAGTGGAGTTTAATGTTATGCATTGGCATGAATACGATTAACTGAAAGCAATTTTGTTCGCCACGTTGTGTTGTTCTCGACAAAAAGATTCTCCACCTCAGAGTGGAAACCCTACCAAAATCGTTCGCGTGACATATCGTGGGTACGTTTTGGAGGCTAAATTTTGCCCCGACGGAGATGGTTTTGAAGACTTTATGGGTGCCACTTCGGGACGTTTTGCTGTTTGGGTTAGTAACAAACAAAATGGACTGAAATTTGGGTGTTTCAAACTACCTAGTAAAGTTATTGCACCAGTGATGCGCCATGAAACTCAAAAGCGAGGAATGACCATGAGCCACAACCTGGTAGCGTGTTATTTAGCCAACCGGGCACGCGTCAACCAATGGGCTAATTGTTGACTATTGTCACACTCGATTGTTTGGTGTATGGGCTACTGTCACACGATCTATGGTGCGTGATATAGTGCGGCTGATGAGAACCACACAAATGAGTCAGGTACCTGGTGATAAAGCTATCTGTAACTGTTTTGTTTACTGAGGTTTTGAAGTGTTGACCAAGTGTTTCGAGAGCACTTGGCAAGACCGATGATAGCAGATGAAGTCTAGTAGTGAAACCGTTCGCCTTATTGCGGACGAGTATTCCAATTGACCTGGTTAACAATGCTCATACGGAAACGGGCACGGCCGTGGCTCTGGATTGAAGAAATATCCACATGATTTTTGACTTTGGTGTTTAAAACAGCCATTAAACCATATACTTCCAGAAGGGAGATCAATGTAGGCTTTTGACCTAGGAACATCGTATGTTCAGCAAAAGGCTATCTGGCCAGGTGCGGCCAGGAGGAGGTTTGTACTCCGCATGTAAGTCCAATGGTTGGGCTTGAGATTACCATAACATAGGAAGACAATCGTTGTCCGGGCATATATGCCAACTTACCTCAGAAAAATCGAAAAATGAAAGATTAAGTACTGTTTATTGCTAACTGAGGACAGTGTAGTCTATATGACGTGCAAAATGACGCACATACCTAAGAGACCCAAGGGAACGCGAGGCGGGATCAACTCGCATTTAACTTGCATTGTTAGGGGATTTCATGGACAGCAACTTTATGAGAGGTGTCTTCAAATATATTCCAACGTATGTAAAAATACGGAAAATTGTTCTGATATTATTTATTTTATACAGGTTCATGCAAATGTGAAAAACACTTCAGTACCTATCGTGCACATCATTATATGATCAAAGTTTCTAACTCTGCAATGAACTATTTGAATTCCGTTACCATCAAATTGTTCTTTTGTTCAGGTGAGCACATGAAGGACCCGTTACCCCATTGGTGATTTAGTTAAAAGTGATCGTCTCGTTGATAAGACCTTGTTTAACTTCCACAATAAATCTTTGACAGGAAACAACACTGGTTCTTGGTTAAACTGTACCGCATAGCCACTTATTTTTGACCAAATGGGAACAGTTTTTTTGTTTCCTTCATCCAGGATTTAGATTTTCTCAACCAAAATGCGAAATATCTTCGACAATCAAGTTTTACTGGATGTTAGAGCTACCGATGTGAATCTGATAGATTTTACAAATTTAGTAAATCCATTTTGCAAATTCACAAGGCCTGTTTTTAAACTTGATGGATATGATGTCCCTGTGACAAAATGGTTTTGCAATGGGTTTTTTGTAGAGGATAAAATTAAGAAAAGAAGTGTGCACCATTCTGTCCGTAAATCATCAATCGATTTCATCTCACGTCCGCTATTTATACTAATTCTAACGGGGAAACCCGAGTCGAAAAGACGATAAGTTAGTGAGAGATCAGGATGCGGCAGGAGGAGGTTTGTACTGCGGCATTTAAGTCCAATGGTTGGGATTGAGATTCATATACAGTAAGGAGACATCGTTGTCCGGCATATATGCCCAACTTAACCGTCAGAAAAATGAAAGAATGAAAGATTAAGTACTGTTTTTTGCTAACTTGAAGGACCGTGTAGTCTATATGACGTGCAATTGACGTCACATCCCTAAGGTACGAACAGGGATATTGCGAGGCAGGGAGTCTAAACTCGCATCCAGTTAACTTGCTTGTTGGGAAAGCCACCCACTTAAGAAAGTAAGCTACGGATTTATGGGAAAAAGCAACTGTTATGGAAGTAGGTGTATTACTAAATATATGTTCTTCAAAGTATAGTAATAATACTTCGGAAATTTCCCTGATATATATTTATTTTATAAACAGGTTCATAGCAAAATGGTGCACAGGACATATTCAGTAGAATATGTGCACATATTATAGTGATCAAGTTTTATCTGCCAATGACTGATTTGAGTTCCGTTACTATAAATTCGATTCTTGGTTGTTCAGTGGTGAGCAATGAGGACGCGTTACCCTAGAACCTATTTTGGTGATTATTTCTTTTCGATTAGAAGTGATCGTCTGGTTGTAAGACCTTGTTTTAACTTCCAAGATAAATCTTCTATTGAGCAGGAAACGAACACTGGTTTTGTTAACGCTGTACGTATGCATAGCTACTTATTTTTGACCAAATGGGGAAAGTTTTTTGTTGTCCGTTCATCCGGATTTAGTTTTTCTCAACCAAATGCGAATATCTTTCGACAATATAAAGTTTTTAAATGGATGTTAGGCTAAAACGATGCGATTGTTATTAGATTTTTTAAAAATTTAGTTAAATTCCA
>LUCM01011111.1:21889-37560 GCA_008360955.1 Fasciolopsis buskii | reverse complement strand
AAAAAGACCAATTTCACGGGGTAGTAACATTTCGTACTGCTTTTTCAGCCACTGACGTAAAAAACTCTGAGAATTCTCTTATACTCAGTAATAGTTCGCAGTGAACGGGCACATAGGTGAAATTCAATGCAATAAATAAATGCTGTCGTTTCCATGCTAAACGTAGTCCTTGTTGATAGCTTTTGTGTACAAAGAGCTGGGTTGCGCAATCGGATGAGTGTAGTTTCATTGGAGGCTAAAATCTTCCAGCCAATGTTGTGTAATAAGGGTACAAAGCATGAGACGGGATCAATTGTGTGTTTCCTCGTTATCGTATGTTTCGCGATTGATGACCCCCGGTCACCATCAGGACAACTACATGCCCCGTGTTTTGTGACATCAGATCGACCAACGACTAAGGAATATGTTATAAAATAATTTGTGAAAGTTTTCGGTCTGTTCTGCCTATGTAAATGTCCCCACAACTGCGCGTGAATTGGTATACGAGAGGTGAAACAGAGCAAAATTCGCCAGAAGAAAGCTTTCTTCTTCTTTGAGGTTATCGGGGTAGGATATACTTCCGGTGCGATGATAAAAAGTCTTTACTAGCCCACGTTCCTATGCGCAGCACCCATTTTTAATGGTTAATCAACAAAATTCACTGAAGTCCTTAGTCAACAAAGACCAGAGCGTGACCCAATCCATGAAAACACGAATAAACCCGTGTACATCCGACTGACTTTCAAGGGAAACCATATTCACAAATGATGTTTTGGCCACAAACTCCGTTCAGCCATAAGCCACCCATTCACAGCCACATACTTTCTCATTCTGCCAATGTTCCGGAGGATGATTTTGGACCAGATGAAACATAGTCGAATGTCACTTTCTGCTACAAATCTCGTAAACCAATTCACCTGCATTTCAGGTGATACTTATATAACTTGCAACAACCCACCAAAATGTGTTTCATCAATTTCCCTGTGACATTCAACTTCGTTGACGGATAGTTGCTCCGGAGCCGGAAGAGTATATTAGATTTTTCACAACATACTAGTCGTCAATCCAAGAGTACGTCCACACCTACGGTGAAGAAGCTCCCTTCACTTCGGTAATCGTAAAGGTTACCAACGTTGCCGGTTCTGTTCAGCTAAATCACAGTCCAGATAATGCTCTATGCTGTCAGCAACTTCCGAAGAATGCAACTTGGCCACGACTGTTGGGTTATTGGCCTCGAATTCGTCGACGACTTTGTTATTCTGGCTAAGGATCCTATAACCGTGTAACATGTTCTAGACCAGACTGCACGCAGAGGTTTCGCTGTTTGTTTGGTGATAAATATTTCGAAGACGGAGTAATTCACGACTTCGTAGGACCGATCACTCGGTATCCTTATCCACGGCGAAATTTCGAAACAGACGCACCTCTTAAGTTGCTACCATCCAGCCGGAGGGCCGGGCCAGAGACGAGGTTTAGGTTCGAGTAGACTTTGCCGGGTGATCATCTCTACCATTCGCAGAATATAAAGGCATCCAAGTGAAACAAACCTCTGCTGAAGGCTGTAAATTTGCCAAACTATTATCCTTCAGGTCCTCATGCACGTATGCAAAGCCTGACCACTAAGAGAAGAGTATATGAAGTGAATAGAAAGTTTCGATCACTGGTGCCTCCCCATATGAAAAAAATCAAGTAATATGAACACGCCTCCAACGTCATCGTGTATCTGCGCTAAGCGAATGTATAACGGCTTTTGCTGTTTCTCAGAAGACCTCGTCTGCAATGATTCGTACGTATTCCCCGTCTATCGGAGACGGGATTTGCAAAGACTAGCCTACTGTTGTCACATTTCACAAGCTGAAATATCGTGCTGGTGGTCAACTGCAAACGTAGATTGATTCTCTTAAGACGGACGTAGATTTTTCAAGTCTTTAATCGGTTTTCGGAGCGCACAACAGACGCAACAACTGGATCTTGTACTCTGCAGCCCTTACCGTGGATTGCAATGTGGAGACGACTGCAATCTGAATCAGACAAGAGGCTGGACTATCCGCTCGAAGAGGCTGGCAGCAAGAAAACACAGCAAGTAAGTAAATGAAAGTAAAATATATGTGCTCATGATTCTTCTCGAAGAATGAGTTGGCCAAAGTTCACTTGGTGTATCCAGTTCAGGTAACGAGTTTGTGCACATGTGATGTGACTGGAATTGATAATTCGAATCATTCGAAGGCTTAGACGCTCAATTTGGGTCCCCAGATAAGAAAGAATACCAGCCTGGAAATATTCATACTCGAATATCGGGAAGAACTTATCGGATTGTGCACGCTACCGTTACAAATCAGTCTGAAACTAGGTGCTCAGGCTGGTGATTGACCTGTTCACAACTGTCCGACTGTTGTTGGTAAACATTGTGGAATTCGTTGTTAATGTTTGCCAACAGTTGGACAGGATTTTGTCGTTCTAAATAGGCACATTTTTTATGATACATTTAACAGTAGATAGAAACAACCATAACCGGAACTCGTACACCGAACTGAGTAACTGCGAATTGAATAGCTGTCCTCGGAAGCACTAGAATTTTCTGTCAAATCAAACATTTATTGATAGAATTTTAAATACACGAGACTAAATTTTGAAAAGCAGTTAGTTAGAAAACCAGTATACGGAAACCCCTTTCTCAACTGTAATTTATCCGAATGTCTATTCTTAGCATCGGACTTGGTGTGCACTTTATTCTCTCTCACGCTCGGTCCGTCTGTCTCTATTTCTTCCATCCCCCTGGGTTTTCTGTTCCCTTTTGTTTACCAAACAGATTTACGCATTGAATACTATCATGCGCGACTGCGAAAAAGCCAAATACGAAGCTTTTGTAAAGTCCAACACTTCCGGGGATAAAGCAGCAAATTAAGAAACGTCAAACAATATGCGTGTGTACGTATGTACGTATGTGTACGTACGTGCCTGCGCGTGCGTGCGTGCAAACGCACACGCCCACGTATCTTGTATCTGTACGCCCGAATAGTTCCAAACGTGCAGAGAAATTTGAAAAAATAAATTATGAAACGTTCCAGAGCGCCCACTCTGTCTACTTGTACTAATCAGTCTGAATCTGTACAAAAAATATTGTACAATGTGTTCTTATGCAAAGATCTGATGTCCATTCATTAATTTATTTTTTAAAGGTTTCCTAGTTTGGCTGGAGTGTCGTGTATTGTACAAATGCATTAAACAATGGAAAAAGCTCCGATGCTTAGATCTTGGATAAAAACTTTTGAAAATGATTCCCAATTGACTCAAATGGCTTGTCAAAATTCAACAACACTGCATAAACATCGGGCTCGTCCAGCTATCCGAATTCACTAAGCAGATGAATTTTCTCGCCCGATAAATGAATGGTGTTAAAGATTCCCAACAAGGATACAACAGTTTTGCCGTCAAGCCATGACTAAAACACTTGTGCGGCAATGATTTCAACAATGAATTGATCTTTGCCACTCTATGGAAAGTAGTGACATGAGCAAACTGAACTGGTTCTCCATTGTAGATTTGTCAATTTTTTATTTTCCCTTGCCTTGTTGGCAACGTTAACTTGCGCCGGCTTTCCTGTTACTTTAGCCGTAGGGTGTTGATGATTCGAATCTTATTTCCCCTTACCTAGTTGCATCTTGCTTTAATGAGTTCTTTTCGATGCTTCCTACTGGACTTCTGACCACCTCCGCGTAGATGCGTTTGACCAGGTTCTTGTTCAAAGCTGCTCCGGCTTCTAAAGGGAAAAATTCAATGACTGGAATGCCAGCTATACGAAATGAGAAAAACACAAAGACAATCCTAACATTTGACATGGAAACCTGATAATCTGAAATTACGAGGGTTCTTGCATCAGAAGTCCTAATCCAGAAAAGACTTGGACCTCAAGAAGACAATTGGTCTCTTAGGAACAAAGGGGTTGAATCAGGTCCCTGGTCTAAACCGGGTGCGCCTGGTAGGCACATGGAAGCCACTCAGCGTCTTCGAGTGACGGTTATCGGCGATGTACTTGAACAGACGCGAAAATGCTACCATCAGGTAGATTTCGATGTTGCTGTGCATAAATGTATAAGGTTGCCGAATGTTGTTGACGTTGACGATGGCGGTGACGAATCACCGGAGATCAACAGAAAGCGAGGAGCACCAGGAGACCGTGGTGTCATGCAAAAGCAATAATGACCCAATGGATATACAAAACGAGGGGTAGTTTACAATACCCGTAGGTCTACACGTAAAGGAGACATGGGGAAAAACGAGGTGACACATTGCGCATTGCGCCGACATCCAGAATTTCATGAATCGTAAGGTGCAAGGAGGTCAGTAGGTTGGTTTTTTACACTAATTTATGTACTATGAGAAATAAATTGATAGAACTATTTACTACAGCTTCGGAGAATAAAACCGCAATAGTTGATTTCGTCGAACCCTGGTTGTCTGAAATGGACCACATACCTCAGGATGCGGAAAACCAGTACCACGTCTACAGGCCGGATAGAGACAGTGGCATGCTGGCGGACAGGGATGCCTTACAAATACTGCATGGCCCGGTAAATGATGAATCAGGGAGGTGAACGTAAGAACCACAAATATGCAGATGTGTTCAGTCTACATCAAGGTGAAGACTAGGCGAATAGCCGTTGCCTATGTCTATAGCTATCCAAGTGATAAGGAGGCGGGAGATTGTAAACCAACACAGGTAGTGAGCCAACAGTGTGAGGGACATGCTAATGCTTGGAGATTTTAACCACCCAAGAATTCAGTGTGGTACAGCTAGCTGCGTACATGGTGCAACCGATGATAGGTTCATACGGTGGGTGAAGCATGGGGCTCTAACTCGACACATGAAAGAAAACACGAAATTTAGGTCAAGCTAACAACCGTCACCCATCGACCTGGTTATCACTAAGCGTGAAAATGACATTCAGGGTTTATGGCATCACCCACAGTTAGGCAACAAACCAAATTATAAATAGAAAATAAAACTGGCAGTGGTGGGTGCCAGATCTCGCGCGTAACACCGAAGAAACTTTGGAAGCTCGACTGACCGTTGCGGCCACTAATATCCTGTGTCAACTGGTGTAAACTGAAATGAAATAAGCAGAAATCCTGTGAACTGTGACGGGAGACTAGAAGTAAAATTTGCGCTCACTTGGAATATGCTACTCTTTTACGTAGGTACGGGAATAATTAACATCTACTGATAGTCAAGCTACTTAAAAGGATGTCAAGTGTGACTCAGCCGCCACAGTTATTTGATAATGTTTGTTTTTGTGCCTGGTCACATGACTCAGTCACACATTGGAATTTCTGACCCGTAATATATAGTCTCCAAATTTAGTCATGATGGTATCTGCATTTTATTGCATTGTATAGACTTTCGCGTACAGTGATTGATGTCGAATTTTAGTCAAAAAATGTGAGGGTAAAAATAAAATAGGAAAAATAAATAACGACATAAAATAAAAATACATTCATCACCTCGTAAACAGATATAAAATTTTATCGAGGAATAATCATAGCACATTATGATAAGTTGCTCAGGACTTCGGTGGAAACCCGGTCACGATTTGTCACAATTCGTGCTAAGTATGGGATAGTGGAGTTCCTATAGATATTGATCCTAGAAGGTATGGAACGAAAAGCGGATCGAGTAGAAATATGAGAGCGGCACTTTGAAAGTTCATTGTGTGGAAGATTCGTGGGATTAGAAAGAATTTTGTGAGCAAACGTTTTACATGCTGATAAGAGTTGATCACATCGATTAATTAGTGGTATGAAAGACACCCGGCCAATCGCTGATAGCCCCGGCGAAGAATTTTAGTCTTTTTTAAGTAATCCCGGAAAAATAGCAAGAGAAGGAAGGATTGGAAAACATTAGTATACAAATCGGGAGATGGTGCGTTGTTTCCTCTTGTAGTATCAAAGCTTCTTGATTTAAAATGACAACCGTCGGAGATCATTTACACAGGTAAAATGTGAGAAGTCCACCTCAGAATTTTTATCAATAGTAACTCCTAGATATTTCACAGAATCAACCCTGTTACGTTTTGAGTTGATGGAAGACGTTTCGGATGGGTAGGCTGACCGAGGAAGAGAGAACAGACATTCGAAACATTTAGGTGTGTTGAGATTCACACAAACTCGTGCAGAGAAATCGTAAACAGAAAATAGGTTGTTGGAGAATCTTTGAAAATCATTGTAGTTCGAAACGGCTTGAGAGAGAGCAACCTGATCAGCATACTTAAACAGATAACAGGACGAACTAGTTGATAGGTGGCTGATGTAAGTAGAGAAAAGAATAGCGCCCTGTAGCAGGCCTGAGTTGTTAATTAACGGTTTCGAAGTTTTACCTCTCACCCGTACGCATTGGGTTCGATTTCTAAAGTAATCAGACAGCCATGCTAATAAAGGCGTGGGTCAACCGAGTGTTTGCAGCTTTTGAAACAGGAGAGACTGTGGGAACGAATCAGATGACAGCGAACAGTCTAGTAAGGCGCAACACACAGATTTGATCGATGCGTCTAAGAACTTACAAATGTGTTGAATAAGGGAGTCGACACTGTCCAAAGTGGACTTGTTAGATTTATATACATAGGGGTCGTCAGGAGGATTCATGGGAAAACCGCAAGCACTTAAAGACAGCAAGCTCCGTCAGTTTAATACCACAAGGTGTTAAGGCGATGGGGTGAAAACGTTTTGCTAAAGCAGTAGAACTGCTAGATTTTGAGATGGGAATAATAGTGATGGGTGTCCAACAGTCAGGGATAGAAGACGAGATTAATGGTGATTTGATCAGAAAAGTAAATAAATCCGTCAGAGCCGTAGAACCATGCCATAAAAGAGCTGAGAGCAGACTGTCAGGACCAACCCCTGTGGTGATTTTGGTGTTGCGGAGAAGATAGAGCACTCCCTCCCTGTCCGAATATGACTGGGGTAGAAAGAATAGACGAAAGCATGATTGACGCTGTCGACATCCGCAGAACATTTCACGTGCCTCTTTTCCATCCCACACAACAGTCTAACGCCATACTATAGGAATCGATTATTCTTACCACTCATGAGTTGGCTTGCGAATGTAGTGCCTGTGCGTTTGATTTCAACCTATATTAGGTTGGGAATATACTGCACGCCTGAGTTATTGCGAGATTCGTAGAAGTGCTCTTTGCGTCTTCTTAGAGATTTCAGTTTCCGGGTGGAGATACGGCCATTTGTGATGAATAATGTCTCTGAGAAGCAGCAGATATCAAAGATTGTGTTGGTCGTCTCTGCAAAGATGTTTGACATTGTCATTGAGCAGGGGTTCAAAAGAGAAACAGGCAGATGCGAGTGAAAGAGATTTCTGAAGAAGAGTAGGATTATTGTGTGAAAAGTTATGGAGGCGAACTTGGATTTGATTTGCCCGCCTGAAGAAATGGAAAGTTGACCTAGAGTATATATTGGGTCTTAACAGAAGCAAACAATGATCACTACTTGAAATTAAAGCACGCAGTTTCAGGGAAAATAAATCAGGGTGGTTGGTAATAAGTTTATCTAAAATGCAGCCGCCTCTGTTGGGAGAAACGCAGAGGTCAATCAGGTCAAACACAGTCAGTGGCAGGGTAGATGTCTGATTGAAATCACCTACCATAATACGCACAATATCGTCAAGAAGAGGAACAATAAATGCTGGGAAAGTCGAAAACAGATGTGATATTGTGTTGCGAGTTAACAGGGGCGATATATGGGCACGTTATGATTGTACTGGTATGGCAAGAAAACCTGGGATGACAATATGTCCGATGAGCGAGTAAGTATAAACAACTTCGGACTTGCCAAGTCAGAAGGAGTTGATGTATGTTGCCATACCACCTCCAGTTTTCTTCTTTTCCGAATCTCTGTCCTGCCGATGGAGTCCGCAACTATCTGTCGACACGAGTGAATCAGCGATATCCGAATTCAACCACGATTCTTGTATGCAGATGACACACGTGTGAACATGGATTGGTGACTGAAATGCGAGGGACAGATCCGATGTTTTCGTAAACAGAGAGCGGATGTCGGTACTCAACAATGCTGGAATGGACATCTTAGCTTTAAGGGAGCATTTACGAGCTGCCTGCCAGCCACAAAGAGTGCCTCCTTTAGACCGACGAGGAGGTCGTCGAGGTGCAGCAATGCGTGATCCCAGGCCATGTTGAGAAATGATGCGGCTTTTGAGCAACAATAATTCCGAGTGATTGTGGCGGTGGATGGAGACCATAATCGAACCAAATATCCGACAAGACTACGAAATTGGATGACAGAACTGTAGCGCGGCCAATCAAAAGGCGCGCGATGGAAATCAACCTGTTGGTCTTAATGATCCCATAACGTTTTCATAGTTTTTCATATCATCAGAGGAGCAAGCATACACTTGCCTTTGAAAGTTCAATCACCAACGTCTACCATATTGGTCTTTTTAATTGCGATTAATTTTAGC
Organism: Fasciolopsis buskii; assembly: GCA_008360955.1. Taxonomy (NCBI): domain Eukaryota; kingdom Metazoa; phylum Platyhelminthes; class Trematoda; order Plagiorchiida; family Fasciolidae; genus Fasciolopsis; species Fasciolopsis buskii. The sequence continues at coordinate 29,099 of LUCM01011111.1, read as the reverse complement.
TTTGTTTCCCATGAGTTAGGTAGACAGCTTCAGTTCTCATGCAGGAGTGGCATTTTTTCTTCAATCTTTTTTACTTCTTTTGTCAGCAAATTTGCAATGTGCCTCATCTAGAGAGTAATAGTCAACTGAGAACTTACAGGTGTTTAGTCTGATCGGCGGCCGAAGGATACGAACCTTCGACCTTCCCGTTGGAAGACATCTACCTTGACCACTTGACCAGCTGTGATCAAGTGGTTTGCGGGAACAATCTTTCTGACTGGAAAAGCTAGAAGTGGAAAACCTACCGAGCAGTTTTAACAGTTTCTGAAAAAGACAAATCAAATAGTGGCATCAGAACAAGGATAAGAACGATGAAGGAATCAAAAAAACTTGCAAGCCCTTTCATTCATTATGCTTACCCAAAAAAACTTATTTCGTGAACTAAACGAAGACTTTGTTAGAGTAAGCCAAAGGTTCTTGGCATTTTTACTTCTGAGCTGTTCTTGTTTCCTAGCATTTAATGAATCAGCATTGAGGTAAACAAACTGCGTCAATCTATAATGGAAGAACAATAGGAGTAGCGCGAGGTGAGACTAATAGAACTATAAAAATTCTTTGACCTCGCTAGGTTTCAATCCCATACCGGAGCGCAAACCACGCATTTTTGTCACTTATGATATATCGGCTTAGCTATGAGCCCACGCTGGAGGATATTCGAATTTGTTGTTTAAGAACTAATGGTTACTTGTTCAAATGTTTACTCTACAAATGGAACAGTATTCAGCTGCTGAAACTCATGGATAGGACTTATCCTGAAGTTTTGTAGGTATCTGTTCTCCTCACGGTTTCTTGGCGTAAATATTCCACAAACTGGATCATTCCAAACTGAAAACCACACTGCTGACTTACATGAAATACCTAATTCCCGATGACCCGAAGGGTGAGTTTCTCGAGTGACCAGCATAGCTGTTAATTGATTCCATAACTTGTCTTACTATGTTTCCTAACCCCGTGATTTCTTCATATGTATGTTAACTGGTAAACGCTCTCCGGAGGCTGCTATAAAAGTCTTCGAGTTTCTTAAAGGCTTCGTAGCCTGCGGATGTGCACTATTTCCTCATACTTGTGAAGTCACATCAAACTGATTCATATCTTGCTAGTGTGATAAATGCGTCTACGATTTCGTGTACTCTAAAGCTACAGACAATAAAGAGCGTACCGGATATAGGGCTTCCTGATAAGGAGTGGTGTGGATGACAATAGTAATTAATTAGCTAGGACCTACACATCCCACACTGTCATATCTTAGGACTGAGACCTGCCGATCACACTTTGTGACCTTGAAAAGTATAAGCGGTTTCTTCGTGTCATTGCGACGGAACTCCCGATGTTTTCGATGTATAGGTTAGCAGAATAAACTTCGAATCTGCATTACTGATTCAGGTCAGTTTTAAATGATCATCTAACATGGAATATAATGGACGTTTGAGTTAGAATAAGTATTCGGGGTTCAGATAAAGGCTTTCAAATGTTCTGACATACACTTCGTCCTTAATGAGTGGTTTGACCGGCGTAGAGATTTTAGCATCCCAAAAACTGATTTTAATTTACCTGATGAAATATTTACCAGTAGTCGGTTAAGATCGAGTGTTTTCTGCAAGTAGCTGAATATCAACTCCTCATTCCGAATATTCACAGGTCAGCGGAACACAAACAAAACTCCCGAAATTCAGCAACATGTGAAGTGTGTTTGGTAAATATTTTGTTGCATCTGGTAGCTCAAATCTGTCTCTTTCAAGTACAGGTAACTAAAATACGGAACAGTTTAATTGGGCAAACCAACTCATCGTTCTCCACCATTGTCACGGAACTGCGTCAAAACTGAGCAGATTATACCAAAGCTACGGGGAATCGCCATCCAATCGGCTTATTCAAACTTGGTCCACACAGATCGAAAATATGACTTATCTCACATGGACACGCTAGCACAGAGTTTCAAAAGATGCTGTAGTTATTTGTGTTTTGCTCAAGAGTCAGCCAGATGGATTGTGGCTGCCAATTCTTTTCAGAGAGAGAGAGAGAGAGAGAGAGAGAGAGAAACAGGCATGTTAGTTCCAAAATTTTCAGCTTTTTTCTATAACCTTGAGTAGTTTTGGCGTAATTCAGAAACAAGTAATCAATTCGCAAGTGGATTTTATCCCTTCAATTTTGATCTACACAGATGCCAAAAAGAGGCCTAGGTATCTTTTTATCTTTTCTCTTTTTATTAATGAAATAAAAGTGTACACCATTTTTCAGGAAGGGGCGGGAATTTCACCAGCGGTGGGAGGATTCGAACCCGCGACCTCCACGTCCAAACGCCACGACCTTATCCGCCAGTAATCTTGCGACCCAGGTGATTTCGGGCTAAATGATAAGGAGAGGTTTTCAAACGGGGGGTTCGTAAAAGTTCGGGAAACCATTCTCTGCTGCACCGAGGTTATTGTGCACATACTGCTCAAGATACTTCGCACAACAGCATTCCTCAAAAGTACCGCGAGATTCCCAATAGCGATATTGAGGGAGATAGAAGGATTTTGTAGTGGGTCATGCAATAGAAGTGATTAATCGATCTCCACTTTGTCGCATTGATGAATTTACTGATCTCGTTACTGGTGCTAGTATTGTGCTCCAGAATATGATGACCTCCCAAACCAACTTAATGCTTTCATGTGTGACCATCAGTGAAGTTAGGAGTTGACTTCAGTTGGCGAAGCTGAGGCGATCTCCAGCAATCTGATACCTCAAGGAGAAAACGAACGCCTGCATGTGTTGCCCGCAGATCAAATATAATCTCAATTTTCTAAAACGACAATAGGCATGTGCACTGCATACCTTGCTCGATGTAAAAAATGACTGACATTTAGATGTTCTTTGATCAGAAAACATTCTAACAAGTGCAGAAAGCGGAGTTAGTCGAGAGTGAGGAAAACCAAAAGTTGCCCGTGATATGAAGGCCCAGTAAATGAGATCGAGAAAACGGTTAAATATAGGCAAGGGAAGCGGAATGGAATGAAAAAATAGTAAACCAGAAAGCGGGAAAATTCTACATGAACCAGGAAGAAGAACAGTGTGACTTGGTCAAAAAAGGAAGGATGTAAGCTTAGTGGATATTGACCCGTCATAACCTCTACCCAGATCGGAGATTACCACAGCTGCGGCGAACTTGCGGCGATTGTGCCAATCTATAAGTGGAGCAAAACCGGCGCATGAGAAAGTCGATGAGTGCGCATGGACCGAATAAGAAGGTAGAATAATTAATCAGTGAGTTTTGCTCATCAAAGATTAATATTTGGTTTTGATTAATAAGCGAACGTTTTGTCTGCTGGACTTGGTCTTTCTCACTAGAGCTGATGGGAATTCGAGACATCACCCAAGCGGTAAAACCGTTTAAGGATTTGCTGTCAACGTAGAGCAGACATTTCATTTCATCTTTTCTACTAAAAGACGTTACAAATCAGTGTCACATGTAGCTCGGTTTGCATGATCTCTGTCACCGAAATTGGAGTTTCGATGGTAAATATTTCATAACCGATCAGATTGGCGTGGTCGTACAGGATCAGAAACCAGCAAAAACGACAAAAGCCACTTTTTTAATGATTAGTGCAACAGCATACTTTTCTGTGAAGCTTGAATTCCAAATGTATACAATAGTCGGAGGCTAAAGCAAAGTACTTACTTCAGATCTAGTAACATTTTTGCGACCGAGCTGATTACAAGTGTGTCCAGTTGCACTGAGGTCATATGTTTGAGTTGGCATACGTGAGTTTCCCGCCATGAATCAAGAAGTCTGACTGACTCCTGTGTCTGACGCTATTTAAAGGGGCAAGCAAAAACATCAAACTGGACGACATTAGTCATTTCATTACATGCCAACCTGAGTAATCGAAAGGCGAATGCATTTACTGTTTCCCAAGTCTCTTAGAGTTATAAAATACCCCTAACATAAAATGCTCGAGTATCATGTTAACTGGAGGGATGAAATCCGCGAATGACTCACGTGATACATCACGATTCAACTTCGCTGTAGTACGTGTGTGCGCGACCAGCCAAACAGAGCTGTAACGACGGACGAACATGAAGTTCGTACTTTCTAACTATCATTGACTAGAAAACATTCCATCAATCAGGATCCGTCGTGTGTTGTACATAAGTACATGATTTGGCAATAACTTTAAACGAACATGCCTCCCAGCTGGCGTGGTCTTCGCGTATTCTTCAGCTGTATACTTTGGTTCGGAGTCATTCCAGTGCGCATCGACAGTGAGTAACCATTCATTATCGCTACCAGTCGTACTCCGTGTTATTAGTTCAAGCACCAGTAATACACGCCTTATATTCCCCTGCCTGACGGCTCATTCAAGCCCCAACCATGATTAACAGTCAGTCCATTAGTGCTATTAGCACTTTGTTCTAAGGCTTTTGTCAGGTGACACTCCGAATTCCGCGGAATTTTTGTTTCACGTCAACTATTGTCAAATGGATCTGAAAATTTGTATTGGTTGGATCTGAGATTGATGGTTTTCCTGGGATTCTGATCGCTGAGCTTGGCGTTTAGATCGCAAACGTTTCATCACCAATCGATACGACATTGTCAGTGCATTCTCCAAACTGAGTTTACTTGCTGGAACCGAGGCAACAGTGGAAATAATTTTGTCTATCAAGCGTTCATGCGACAGTGCTTGCTCGATGAGACGTCCTTGTTATGACGGTTTAAACAGACAAATTCTAGCAGTCACCTAAGGCGGCTCGTAGAAGTTTGCCTTGGTTGTCCACTTCTTATCCGGAAATTATGTTCACTCCCCACCATGGCCATGCATGCACACATACATGAATATATATATATATATATATGTATATATATACAAGCGGGTATATGCATGCAAACTTACTTACAGGCGCACATTCATACATGACATAGCACTAGTAAGGAATCTGTAATTAATCCGACGATGTGCATTGCAGATGTCTGTGTGAGATATTTTCTCTCTAAACAATAGAGGCAATTTAAAAATAAACATTTACGCTTCGTATTAGGACGTTAAAATTTTTCGTATGATCGAGTTTTCTATACGCTGCTAAACTCTAAAAGGTGATTGAAACTATCAGTTTAAGTAAACTTTGGATTCTTTAACAAACCTTGAATATTCTCCCGTTCTGGCAAAACTGCACCATTGTATGTTTCTGTATATAGGAAACAACACGACTAAACAGTAATTGGTTTTCTTGCGCTATTATGTCTTACTTGTAGAACGTGTACTGAGGTCTTCCCTGTTTAGCCCGTCAGCGATCAATCGCCTATGCTAAGCTGCATTCAACAACGATGCGGATCACGTGTTTTATGGCTTCAGAATATGCTGTCAATCTTCCATTTGTAAGTCACGTGAACCTCCGGACAAGAAGTAGGTGAAGGTAAATAGAAAGATAAATAGAAAAGTTACAAACTGATGTCAGTTGGGGAGTTGGTACGCCAAAACCGTCTCCAAATTTATCGACCGTGTGATTACATTCCGACTGGATAACGAGACGCGGCGAGGTAGAAGATTAAAAATGACATTTTCAGATGATAAATATAGGAGAGGTAAGAAAACCGCTAAAGCAGTAGTGGGAACGTGAACACGATATATAGAACTTGACTTCACCACACGTTTCCAGGATAACACGAGCTTTTGAATGGAAAAACCATTTTATTTCCATACCACGACAGTTCGTATGTCAATTTTCAGAACAGTTTTTTCCGACTGACAAAGTCTAACGGGGTTCAGTGAGCTGCGCCAACACTTAACCTATTTAGAATGGGAAACCTAAAATGAATTGTCAGTGACATTATTTCATCGGAGGGGAGTGATTTTCAGTCATCTAATCTGTTTGTTTTTCGAATACTTTACGTCAACTTTTCTTCTTAGTGCACACCGTTTATGCTTAATGTCATAACGGTGTTTCTCGTATCGAATGCAGACTTCTAATTGTATTCCACACTCCAAATCGGATCTTGTTTAGCCACTTGTTATTTACGACATTTGAAATAACTTCCTAAATACTAAATGGCGGGAGAAACTAATGTTCTCATGATTGTATTCAGTGTGATCAGTCGAAAATCAGGGTCATTGGACGATACATGTTCATCAAACATGATATTCTGGCCTGAAAAATAAATTAGCATGAATGCCGAACTCTGACTGGGATTCCTCTGATCATAAATTTCATTTTAAATCTGGCACCTTAAATCCGTTGGATTTGCATTGTTCGTATATTCATTTCCGAGAAGTTTTGCCCAGAAATTCCAGTCGGTTACCCAGTGATGGTCAAATGATTAACACCGTAAATTTCTACCCTGAAGATTGAAGGTTCGAGTCCCTTAATCGTCAGCCAACCTCACCAGTTGGGCCATAACTCCTTCCCGAAAATGGTATAGCTTATTGCCTTATTGATAAAAGAGAATTGCAAAAAATTAAGCGCATTAATCTTGCCAACCGGGATCAGAAGTGCCTCTATTGCTGACCTTCTGTTATCCCTATTATGAGAGCTGATTTCACTGTTCTAGGGGAAAGAGACTAGCCTAACTAGATCGTGACCCTAGCAAGTCTACCACCAACAACATCAAATGTTAGGGGCACACTTAAAACATGTAGCAAAGCAAATGGCAATCAATACTCATCGTTGAGTTGGAACCATCACTTATGAAACCATAGATAACCTATTTTGTGCTGTCGCGTCGGTACATCAGTAGAAGCTCGTTGGTCATTTTGTTCTCAAAATACCTAGGACTTAGAATGGACAAGTGTAATATAGATACTGTGTTACATTTTAGTAGTAGGAGATTGAATGTTTACATGAAATAATTCGCCATGTGATATCATCGCTCAACTGACCATAAAGAAACCATGGAAGCACTGTACAGCTGTTTCATCCTTGTTAGGAATGATGAGCAGTGCATATGGACCGCGCCCGAACTGGGACGCGAACCCGAACAAGGACGAACGATTCTGAGTCGAACGCCTTAGCCATTAGGCTACCGGGCAGGCTCTGAACGGTTTGTTGAACTTCACCACATGATGTTGCACCTATCCGTCACTGATTTGCACGGTTACTGTCCGTTAGCTGACAGCGATTGACCCCTACTGATAGATGACTTCTGTGCAGGTAGCCTAAGTACGACGAAGGCTTTGGATATGACCTACAGAGCTTGATT
>LUCM01011111.1:0-21455 GCA_008360955.1 Fasciolopsis buskii | reverse complement strand
AATCAAGCTCTGTAGGTCATATCCAAAGCCTTCGTCGTACTTAGGCTACCTGCACAGAAGTCATCTATCAGTAGGGGTCAATCGCTGTCAGCTAACGGACAGTAACCGTGCAAATCAGTGACGGATAGGTGCAACATCATGTGGTGAAGTTCAACAAACCGTTCAGAGCCTGCCCGGTAGCCTAATGGCTAAGGCGTTCGACTCAGAATCGTTCGTCCTTGTTCGGGTTCGCGTCCCAGTTCGGGCGCGGTCCATATGCACTGCTCATCATTCCTAACAAGGATGAAACAGCTGTACAGTGCTTCCATGGTTTCTTTATGGTCAGTTGAGCGATGATATCACATGGTGAATTATTTCATAGATACTGTGTATCAGAAACCCCCAAGATTGGTGATGTGAGATGCCTGGAATACCACGGTCTAGTACGACTGATCGTTTAAAGAAACTTAACTATGTTGAGGTTTCATCTCGGCTGTGTGCTCAGAAATTTCTTAGAAAAGTTAATTTCACCTTCAGGACTGGAAAACAAGCCGAGCTCCGAAGGCACACTTTAACATTCCGATCGCGTGACCATTTGCCATGACATTTTCAAATGCTTAGCAAGAAGTCTGATGATGCTAGTCTCTCTTTGTTTTGATTTCACGAGGTTTGTCTGATGGCACCTGTTTCGTTTAACTCGTTAACAAAAACATCCAGCGGTCAGATTCGATTAACACACAACTTTGACTTTCACACAGCATTGCAGCGTTTTCTATCGCTCATACTTTGGTTTCATGTATACTGTTAGGAAGCCATCGCAAAAGTCACTATGTTGCTATTGTATGCTCATCGATTATTGTCTTCTTTGACAAGCTCATCAACAGTACCTTATTAGCATTCGATATGTTCCTCTGGCCCATTTGATTGGTTACCAAAGCGTTGCCTTTTCGAAACCTGATCTATCAGGCAATCGTATTTCCCTAATTTAATCAAGGACAACTAGAAGAAAGAAAATTGTATGAATCGGTGTTACCAAAAACCCAATTGTAGTTACACATTAGCCCTAATAGTCTGACCAAACTAAACCGCACTGATAAAATTAATTATCCTGTGATTGCAACGCTCAACTCGCCATAAAAATTGTATGTCTGTTTGATCCACTGTTGACAACAGTGCATGTCCACCGCGTCTGAACTGGGACCCGAACCCGGCACGAACAGTTTTAGTGGAAGACCTTGGTCATTAAGCTACAGGGAAAGCTTTCGACGGTTATGTTGAGTTTCCCAACATGATGTCAAACCTATCCGTCAATGAGTTGCAGGGCCACGGGCCGCTGGCGAACGACTGTTGTGAAAAAATTCAGACTTACTGAGATTATTCAAACGCCATCGGGCACCAGACTACTTTTCTACTTGTTAGTAGTCAAATTATTGAGGAATGCACCGAGACCATGGGAGTCTGACATAATTGCCTGTCCTATTTTTTGCACAGGCGAAGTTCTTAACAGTCGAAGTTACCGTGAAACCACGCTGACCGATAGATATCATCGGCATGTGGTTGTCTGTTCAAAAGTCTATGAAGAGTCAATCTGGTCTAAGGGTTGTGAAACCAGTGATCCACAATGCGTAATGTAATGTAATTCAATCAGCAACAAGTTCAGGCTGTCGGTATCGGAATATTTCTGAAAACGGGAAATTCGGACCTACGACGTTAGGTAAAGAATGACAAACGCGACCTGTAAGTAGCATTTTTAAAACTTTCGAAATGCATGAGTATATTGGAAGAGACCTGCCACATAACAGCTGAGGCCCATTGCACAGAGACGGTGGGATTGGCAATCCTGATCCTGGAAACTTGGAGCGACATAAAACTGCGTGAGGTTTCGATAGGCCAAGTGTGACGACAAGCCGGGCGAAAATGATTGGACATATGCCACCAAAATGATCGGCGGAGTCGGGTATGCGAACCAATGGCCTACGGTGACCGAATGTCATTCCAAGTGACCACCACCGGTTGCGTAAGTCTCCGCCTTGACAACATGTAAGCTTGCCACAACAGATTCTCGATGCACATCATTTTGCATAATACAATTTATACTAGCTATTGTAGTCCATTGAATTTCAGAAATTCTTATTGCCCTTTCTCAGTGTCAAATCTAAATGATTAGTGATATTTGCGAGTATAAACGAATCGAATTAGTCGTTGTTGGCCCAAAACGGTTGATTCAAGCGGTCAAATGAGATTCTCGTGAGAAACGGACAAAAATTCTCTGACAAATCGTCAAATGACTTCTTAATCGCCTTATCATCCATTCACGCTCCTAACGATTTAAGGAGATTGTTGAATTCCTTATTTCTTGTCAATTTCTTATCCATCATGCATGAATCGATTAATTTTCTCTTCCTTATTTAAGATTTTATGATCAAAGTTAAGAAATTGGAAGACGCTATGGTGATACGGTACCGAGGCAACCCTAAGCATGAATTGGCAATGTGAAACCCCGAGAAAATCGGGTATCTTGTAGATCATGTAATGAGACTCACCGCCTTATGAATAAAGTAAATCACATTGTTCTGTCGTGTAATTCAAAGATGAACTTGGATTCCCGTGATAGATCGTCACTAGAAAAATTGACATGTTATTTATTTGTTTGCTTTAAGTCGCGGTGATACGCATGTCCACAGAACGAAAAGCCCGCTTTTACAACTGACGTCTGGACATATTCCAGAGTGGCTGATGAAGACGATGGTAGACGTTCTGATAGCTGGCGAAACCGAAATTCATGCCCTTAAATAACGAAACATGTCATAAACAGCGAACTCTAAGTTACTGCAGTATCGTCGTTCTAGTCATCACCGAGTCGCAACTCGGAACAATTAGCATTTAGTGAAGCGCAACTTGTCAAGTCAAATAACGGACTTCTATGCGAGCAAAATATGCCAGATTGTTTTACATTTTCATCTGACGAGAGTAATGAGATATTTTACCGCCTCGTATCGTCTGTCTTTTCTCTGTCTTGGTAAATAGACGCTTAACTGGCTAGCGCAATCAGTGAATCAACGTTGCACAATGGCTCTCGAAAACGAAGAGCAGACTTGGCCGCAAGCCGCGGTCATACATCGTATGATTCGTTTGAATAAGGGTGTTTGAATTAATTAGTTAATCAATGATTAAGATCTACCATAACCGGTTAAATTGTGAGCTATCGCCGATCATAAATCCGCATAAGCTGCTATAAGTGTTGTAACGTCACTGGTGCGAAGCACTCATAAGAATTAAGCATTTCATGGTGGGGCTACACGGGTGACCGTCTTGAACTTTGAAAGCTTGCAATATTTCGTAAGATTGATGGCTACGTTCATTTGATTCTGAGCCATATATTCTTTATTTTCCTACAAAACTGTGAGCTTTGTTAGATCAGTTCCAAAGCCCTATGACCCAGAGGTCCGTATAACATTTAGTTTGAAAAAGCTAGTAGCACTTGAACTATCTGAAGTTGCATTGGTAAAATATCAAAAAAACACTCGACCGACCGCTGGTTGACCTATATAAAACCAGAGACAACCAAGGCACTAAGATGGAAGAATGCATTTTTCATTTTTCTGATGCTGATCTGAAGATCAGTCGTTACATGTTTTTCACTAATATCCGTATCGCTCTGGTTGGATTAGACAAATCATGCATAATACATCAAGTTAATGGCACATGTGATTATCCTTTTGCGTAAACACCCTAGAATTACTAAGATAGGAAATGAAAAAACTGGTAAATGACACTTTGGGTGGTCCAGTTGATCTTAAAAATATCCGTTTTTTCATGCCGTCTCCCATTACATTGTTCCCAGTGCGCATCAACATAGATCCAATAAATCGTCCTTACTAATCATGCTTACACAAAAACGGGGCAGTTTTACCGACAACTGTGTAATACACCTGGATTGCATGTTACAAGTTACTAGGTATTATACCAAACCAATGTTTAGATAAATTAACTGGTTCAGTCTTATACATTTTCACTGCTTTTTACGTATAGTATTACCGATAGGCCTTTGCGAAATTAATTAACTGAATAAATCGCTATTATAGTGCAAGACGAATGAAAATGCTGCTTTATCTTCCTGGAATCCAATTCGTTTGGAAACACCGTAGCCAAGCCTAGCAGCTTATTGTGTTCGGCTTGCAATCATTCGTGGGAGTCCTCGTCCCAGTTCGAATGTAACAAAAATCGACTGCTGCTGTTTGCTTCAAGGCCGGACGAATCAGGTGTGCAGTACTTCTGTGACGCTTTTGCTATCCGGAGTTAAAGTCAACCTGGTTGATTAGGCAAAAATTTGGATGTTTTGCCATTTGGCATAATCGAGAATCCTTGGGTCGAAACTCGTGGACATTGGGTGAATCGCGGACATGATTAGCCCTCGAAAACTTAAGTGACTGGCAAGTGCGAAGCTACTGATAGCACGCAGGTTGTCAGATAAATGTTGGTATAGTGAGACCCGATGAAAATTGTCAAAACAATTTTCTCGTTGATGATCGAACATTTCTGAACTGTTTAACGAGCGCGATTGAGAGTTGCCGAGTCAATCTATGAAATTAGCTAACACGGTTGTGGTAAACCTCGCCCGGTTTTCGTTCACTTCATTAGCCAAATGGTCTTTTCAGTCAGCAGTCCGCGGCTGATCACCTATCTTCTCACAATTTTTTTGAAATGGAGCCGGACAAACTTTAATCGTCCGTCATAGTCAATCCAAATGATGTGCGTAGTTGATTCGTGGTTGGCGTAAGTTAGCATGTTTGGTCGCCCAAGGCCTAGTAACAGAAGAGTTGTTCTCACTGACATACGTACGAATGCCTGGCGCCTTTGCCTGGCTGAATGGTCGTTGATAGTCACAGGAACTGGTTAAACCCTGATTCAAAACAATCTACGGGCGGCGTATCAAGCATACGGATGTATGTCAACCGAGATGTGCGGAAGAGGAGCACACTGGAAATCCAGGATGTTTAGCCATATCTGAAGGGCATATGAAGTGAACAATCAGTCACTGTTCCCCTGTGGGCTAATTAACCCTTAGACTGTCCCGCTACTTTGCGTGTTAGACTGTTTCCCAAATCGGGCAAGGTACCCTAAATCGACCCTCTACTTTGGTTTGGGAAACTGAGCAATCATGGGTCGCGATGGATACTTTATGACGTGGAGATGAAATATGGAAGAACTGGCATTGTTTCCTTTTTCCCTCGTCGCGCTCTCCCTCATTATAGGTCATGCGTCACCAGAATCATAGACAAAGGATGAAAACACTCAGATTTGTGCAAAATGCATGTATATTGGGGGTACTTTTTACGTGCGGAACTTCGATCTATGGGTTACAAGTCCGGTCATGATTTCAGAAGAGGACTTTAGTCGATCCATGGAGTTAAGGCATCAAACATCCGGTCGGTGGACAAGTGAATGGAGATAGTTGGTCCGGCTCTGATCGTCCCGATCAAAGGTAGTCGACATCGAGTGATCGGAGTAGATGTTTGATTTGGAAGAGTTTGCAGGACGGTCCGGCAACCTCGAGAGCATAAAGTAAAGAATAGATGCCACTAGCAATTAGCTTGTTGAAAGTTGCAAAAGTCAACGTGACTACCAAAACAATGAAAATGACAGTTTCTGTGTTGCTTTCCTTTTGAAGATCCAAATTACCTTTATCTTTCACTTGCTTTATTAATTAGACAACAAACGACATCATTTTCAGGAAGGTGTTTGCCACCAAGAGAGGGCTTTTAATCGGAGAAGCTGACCGGCGGTGGAAGAAATCGAAATTGCCACCATCAGGTAGAGATGTCACGATATTGATCACATAATGAAAAAAAGGTACTTCCTATTGAAATTCGAAAATTTGCGATAAAATATTTTAGCATTCAGCGGTAATTATTTGGAGACAAAACTGCTATTCAATTGGCAACAGGTTCAAGTGAGTAATAGAGCACATTACTCTAGTGCAGCGCACTGTTTAAAATCTCAACGGCACTCACCAGTACCAGCAAGTTCGATTGGGTGCCCTCATTGTCCGATTAAGCAAGAACACTTATTCTAGCATATTAGTCATAATCAAGCGACATATGTGTATATGTATATGCACGTACATGCAGGTTTCTGTTTCTACTCTTCACTCTGAATCCTCTCGCCACGCTACCATCTGTACTCACTACGAAGCCCTCGAACTAGGCCAAGAGGCTGTCAGGCTGGAGGTGGATCTATCCGGGCGGATTTGTGGGAGTGTGCGCTGCTTTGTGGACATGTGTCAAGATTTCCGAGGATCATGTTATCTCGATTTTCCGACTGGCAGATGGCTTTCATCTACACGGACTACATGGGACTGCATATTTTGATGAATCAACATAGCCGTACACTGTTCACTAACCGAAAACATTTTCACTGACTGTTTAGTTGAACCCGACCCGGCTGATCGGGCAAATCAAGCGTAACAACTGATTTACTATTCACTGTCGTTAAACTAGTTTGTTTGGAAATTATCCATTTCACAAAGCAACCAAGAATTAGGGGGTGTAAGTTAGTCGATTATTTTGGTTGTTTTTGTCCTTATGCAGTAACGTGCCTGTCTCAACATAAACTGGATGCTGACCGGTGGAAGAATGAAATAGCCAAAATGACTTGGCGGCTTTTACCTAACTTATTGTGCAGAATCAAATTGAGCAAATGCTTCTTGAAAAGTCATACCGGCAACCGATTTTTGGCCGAAAAAACAGGGTCTATTGGCATTTGAGCTTATTTCATTCCACCCAAATGCTTCCAAACTCTCCACGGATGAAATGATGCAGAAACCTATGAGAATTTCCGCATCAGTAGATTGCAATAATACAGTTTTCATCTACGCGCTCCCAGATGACAATGATGAAGATGCTGATTATGACAATGCTGAAACAAATTTCTTTGATTGTACTTTCTCTCGTGCTTTTCCCCTACTTTTCTTGGTTTCAGCAATTCATGCCTGATCCGCAAGGAGCTGAACTGATTCCATTTTCATTAAATGGAGTGATTCTGCGTCAGACTAATTCATATCGATGTGCCTATTGGGGAGACGACGGAAAATCAACCAACTCATATTTTTGACCAAAATCGCTCAGAAGTCGGTTCTGATCTCTTTTTGTCCAGTCATTAAACTTACATTAAAAGTTGAAGAATTATGTTTAGAGAAAGACTGCGACGTTCAGTTAGATCATCTACTTCCTTCAAACTGTGTTAATGGGTGATGCTGTCGACCTCAAACTGACAGTACAGTTGGACCCACAAGAACCAGTTCATTGTTTACTGTTTCCGTGCCCTGTTTGGGCATGTACAACACATGCTGTAACTACCTTAATCTACTCCCATTAACCGTCTCTTCAAAAGACTGAACTCTAGAGTCCAGTCACCGACACAATGCTCTCAACATAGAAGCCGTTATACTAGATACGCCTACCACCAACATACTCGCCCAGCTCACGTGACCAGTAGTAAACCTAAGCCGTACACCCGTGGCCTGTAACCGGATGAGACCGATGTCGAAGTGTCCGTGTAACAAACCCAAAGATGTAACTACTTTTTTCGAAATTCGTGACTCTAGACTACGAAAGAGAATTTAGACAATCCAAAGCGCGAACACTTCGAAAACCTGCGGTGTGATGTCTCTTGCGATGCTCGTTGTGCACAGATCAGATTTCGACAAGCGATTGTTCTAATTTGCCCTGAGTTAGGTTAAGAATATATTCAAGGCATTTGTAATGATACTAAGCTTTGACGGGAAGCAGATTGCCGGATCGCACAGCACGAGGTGATCGAATGTCCTAAAACTAGGACGGCTTTTCATCTATCCAACAATCAGTATTTGAATAAGTCACGTGAATGTGGATAGGGCCACATTATCATGGAAGAAGAGTAACGCATGGGTGGTTCACGAGGTTGGGTAAGACGATAGGAGAAGATAAATACCATCTATTACAAAACCAAGTGGTGCGCAATCAGTTTGAGATTTTTTGTGCTAATTGAAGAACATCAAAAACCTTGCTCATGAGCTTTCTTCCTTGTGATGATGACAGCCTAGGTAATCCGAAACACTTGTCTGAAACTAACGTTCTATTTTGGATCATTTCATAATCCCTAACTAGCTTTAAGCGCAAGTAACATTACTTGGGCAAAACCTTTAAAAACTTCATAAAAACCCCAGGTGATTGATTTAGGCCTTGTGAGTCTGGTATGGACACCGTTCCGTTGTCATACACGAATTCCTGGCTTACTCTAGCCTAGCAACGTTTTCATGGTCAAATTGACGTAGGGGAGGTTGTTAGTACTATTCAAAGAAAAGCGTTCAAACAATAGTTTCGAATGGAATAACAGCGTGAGCAATATACAGGTTAGGTACTTCGTACAAGTATCAGTTCTGGAAAAAATGTGTGGTAGCGTATAAGATTAAGTAGACTTGGTTCTCTAGGGTCACATACTGCATGTGGCGACCACTCATTGTGCCTTGAAGATTATAAAATGGGATAATGTACAACGAAGATAAATTATAACTCTCATATCTGCGCGGTTTAGGTCCGAAAGACCCCTAAGTTGGAGAATTTGACACAAAAGCGTGAAAGGTGGTGATTGTCTTGTCCCATTCTATCGAATCGGAATGCTTGAAAGTCATGTATCTTGCTTAATCAAGTTGTATTCGTTGCATTTGCTAATGCGAGATTCTTTCCTCTCGATCCCATAGGTCCACGCTTTCCACACAATGGAACTTCATTCTTGATTCTGGAGTTTGACTCATTATGAGAATAGCAGCAATCAGCAAGAGATATCTCGCCGGTAGATGAATGATAATTTCTCGAAAATTACCATTGAGCACATTGAGAAAACAAAAGTTGGCGAACAAGCTCGTTTTCAGTGATTCGTACTCATACCATTACATCACTATATCTTGACAAAAAGTTTCTTTATAGGAAGGATTGGATTAGTCAGATACAAATATGGGTGGGGAAGGGATTTGTGGTGTTACATGCATAACCTGAATACACAAGAATGTGTCGTATTAATTGTTTTGTTGTCTGGGGTTTGTACTGGGACGGGGGGTGGGCCAAGGGAGTTGAAGCGCAACCACAAATTGTTTTTGAGAACAAAGTGGAGGGTTGTGAAGACGGATTGCGACAGCTTCCGCAGTGCTCAAGAGGCGACAATTTGTCAACCTGGATTGTTGACCTCTGACCTTATACAAGGTCCGGAAAGCTTGCGTCACATTAACGGTGTGGTTAGTCTGTGCTGGATGTGAAACCACTGCGCTATTAAGTGACTCAATTGTTCCAGTGCCTAACCATGCCGGGTGGTGCTCACGGATGTATCCAGACAAGCGCCTGGTCGTGTCCCACAGGAACATGTGAATGAATAGATACAAAACGAGGCTGCAGAATCGGGGACTTTGTCTTTCAACCATAATGACACTACGGGGCGGGATTTGAACAGGATACGAAGCTTGGCTGCGTAGAATGTCTTATTGATAGCACTAGTCAGTCTTCGTGGTGCTATTTCTGCTAGCGTGTCACCTTTGAATGGCAGAGATATGTATACTGGCTTTCTCTCCACCGTCGCCCTCCTAGGAACTTCCTGTTCTGTCTCCAACATCTTGTCGATTGATCTAATTGGGAAACCATTTTCAGTGAATACTCTTCTGGCCGTCTGTAGTTCAGCTTCAAGAGTATCTCCTGTGCATATTCTTTTTGTCCTGGCAGTCAGACCTCTAATTAAGTTCCTCTTCACATTAAGGAGTACAAAGCTGTGGAAGTTGATGTATTGCCCATTCCATGTGGCTTTCCTGTGTACTGATCACCGAATTGAGCCGTCTTCTCGACGACTTAGCCGTACATCTAAGAAAGCTATTTCATTGTTCAGCTCCATCTCTGTCGTGAATTTCACTTTTGCATGAGCCGAGTTGAACATATTCAACAGTTGTTTAGTTTTCGCCGAGGGGTTGAGTACACAGAAGATGTCATCCACATAACGCTTGTATAAGTAGAGCGATTGTATTGACGACTTTAGTAGTCCACGTTCCAGCTTTGCCATGAAAATGTCAGCTAGTGGCGGACCGAGTGGGGATCCCATCGCTATGCCGTCTTTTTGACGGTAAATTTGATTATTGAATTTAAATTGGACGTTGTAGGTACAAAAGAACAATAGTTGTTTCAAGTCTGCTATCGGAAGACTTGTCGCTAAGCCACTGTTCTTGATTTAGTCACAGGGGTATTCGATTGTCTCCGTGATCGGAACGTTGGTAAAAAGGGCGGTGACGTCTAAAGAAAGCATTCTTCGTCCCTTCATATTTAGTTCTTTCACGGAGTCGATAAACTCAAATGTGTCTTTGAGACTATGTTGTGCTACCTTCTGTCTAACAGGTTCCAGTAACCTAGCTAACCATTTTGCCACAGCATGGTACGGCGAATTGCACATGTCGAGAATAGGCCTCAGAGGAACTCCATTTTTATGTAATTTGGGTAGGCTGTAAAATCTTGGAATAGTAGTTCCCGTAGGCCGGAATTGTTCGAATGTCGTCGAATCTATGATGCCCCTTTGCCTCAGTCGTCTCAAGATACTAAACAACGATTTTTTTATCTGATGCGTTTTATCATTCTCCTTCGCCATTTTTGAGAATTTTGATTTGTCATTCAGAATGGCTTCCATTTTCGTAACATAGTCAGAGCTGTTCAGGAGAACTATGCCTGCACCCTTATCTGGTCATGATAACATGATGTCTGCATTTATCTGCAGTTCTCTTAACCGTCTCTTATGTTCTGGTTTTAATAATCCACTTGTTGTATGTCTAGCGCCATGATATTGATACCTAGTGTTCACCTAAGTTGATTTAAATGCTTGCATTTCCATTTTGTGATGACGGGGATGAACTCGACAATTGAGAGAGATTCTCGAATCCAACTTCTAAGTCCATTTGTGGACTCTGGCTGTTTGGGCAACAAAATGTGGGCCCCAGGGATAAAACTACTAGCAACGTCTTGTCTGACTTGAAGTTTGACAAATTGTGAACAAATCGATCAGGGTTCTGCGGAAACATCGGAAACGTCGGAGTTTCCGGACTTTGCCTCCGCAGTTGATTTATTGCCATGCAATCTAGTCTGTTTCAGAAACTCACTAACTGCTGTCTTTCTAAATGATTTTACTCTCGGCTTCTGGATTACATATCAATGAAAGCAGAAAATTCCTTAATTCCTTAATGTTCACATACTTGGTAAATTCCAGAACGACGCATTATCATTACATCTTCGTCCAAAATTTTCCATTATACTTTGGATGTCCTTTATCAGACACTTTTTGATATTAGTTAATTCTGCGAACTCCTATCACAGACTGAATGTTTCTGGTCCTGACTGGGCCTAATGCGGAACAGATCTAAAATGTCCGGAATGAGTTTTATTTTACCTTGATCATCTGTTCCTAAACAAATTGCATCACGCAAAGTGCAGTTTATTTCAAGGTCATTAGAATAATCCTGTTAACTGTCGGTGCAGTTTACTGTTTATAAATGCAGTACGCGATTACCCGGTTAAAAATCTTCCTTGGAAAAGTTCCTCAAGGTTGCTGAAACGTCGGTCCACCCAATTACCTGGTAGTAGACAGTAACCTGGTTTCGTTCGCCTCATCACCACACCTGACCTAATAAGATATCACGTGATCCTATCCAATCTCAAATTTCATGGTCATAATGACTGAATCACGCATCCCGAGTAATGTGCCTCAGTGTCATTGGAGCACCGCACTTTTACAATACTTATTCTTCAACCATGGCACAAAAAGGACATGGCAATCTGAACCTCAATCGACTCGGATTCATTAGCAAGGTCAAGAAATTTTCCAGTCCCATGCAATATCATTTCTGTGTTAAGTATGAACACAAACTGATAACATTTGTATCATATCCAGTGATGTAACTAGTGACAGTGATGGAAGTGTTCTTATTGGAGTCCCAGAACGAACGCGAACGCCCGGTGACCTCCACCGGGTTGACTAACAATTGATATTTAGTATAAGGAAGTTGGTTAAACCTTGATTCCAAAGCAAACACAGACAAACTACAAAGCACACAGCTGTATGTTCACCGAGGTCTGTGGTGAAGGAGTACACGGGGGACCCAGGATGACTAGCCCCATCCGAAGGGCGTGTGAACCTAACAATCATTCGCCGATCGCCAATGGGTTACGTGACCCTCACATTGTCCGGCTGCCTTGTAGAATACACCATTTGCTCAAAGGCTTGAGGTATAGTCCTCTAACTCAATCCTCTATTTCGATTTGGTAAACGTGGTGTTATGAAACCCGAAGAGGGTTTGTGGATCCCGCCGGGTGGCCGGCGGTGTGAAGATGGGGAATAGAACTGGCCTATGTTATGGACTACACATCGTTTATTTTTCTTCCCCTTTTTCCGCTCATTGCTTTCATCCTTCGCCCTGATTCCGATGGCACCCTGTCTACATTCAAATTTGTGGGAAATAAATATAGAATAAATGATAACACATTGATATTCACCTTTTCAACCGTGAAAGTTAGGGGACTTCCAAAATCTATAAACGGTCATTTCCAATTCATTCATTGGTGTATCCACGTGGTCTTATTTTAACAGCCAGTCAATATTCCCAATAATCTTTTGAAGAAGTATTTCAAATCACCTCGCCATAGATTACTAGCTAGTAGTCATTTTGCTTTTCTAACTGAAATTGTTGGCCAACCCATTGACGCTTCTCTAGCCTTAATCCACATCGGCCGCACGACCAGGCGCTTGTCTGAACACATCCGTGAGCACCACCTTGCATGGTTGGGCGCTGGAACAATTAAGTCGCTTAAGAGCGCAGTCGATTCAAATCTAGCACAGACTAGCCACACGCAAGTTTTCCGGACCCTGTATAAGGTCAGGGGTCAACAATGTAGGTTGGCAAAGTGTCGCCTCTTGAGCACTGCGGAAGCTGTCGCAATCCGTCTTCACAATCCTCCACTTTGTTCTCAAAAACAATTTGTGGTTGCGCTTCAACTCCCCTGGCCCACCCTCCGTCCCAATGCAAACCCCAGACAACAAAACAATTAACACGACACATTCTTGTGTATTCAGGTTATGCATGTAACACCACAAATCCATTTCCCACTCATGTCTTTATCTGACTAGTCCAATCCCTCCTAAAGAAAGAAAAATTTTCCAGATATTAATTGATGTAATGATATGAGTACGAATCACTGAAAACGAGCTTGTTCGCTAACTTGTTAGACTACTTGGTTGAGGTCCACGAGATCCTCCCAAACGATGGTTGGAGACAGTAAATTGTAAGACTCAATTTCATAGTCAGTGGCGTTCTTGCATACAAAATCTCTTCTCTTTTTTGACTCGTTGTTTAACTCAGCATTATACAATTCTTCTTTCATTATTTCTCGTTCTTTTTTTCTCTCTTCGAGCAGCTGATGCATTGGAGTGACAATCAAAACCAGAGCACTTTGATGCAAAGTTTCCGGTTTTGAAAACTGGAACTGAATTAGCAGTTCCAATCCATTTTTTACAATACGAGGAACATTCTTTACAATCGAAGTAACATTGTTCTCGTTTTCGTATTCCACTTAATTTGAATTCGACCACCTTTTTCCCGGACAACGTGAACAATGAAACTTTCATGCGTCTCGTCTGATGAAGCAAATAAAAAACCGGGACTTTTCTCCTTCCGGGTGATCGTTTTTTTCTTTCTCACTTCCATATTAACTTCAACAGTTTATGTTTTACTTTTGTCTCAATATCCGCATGAAATTCGGTCATAATGTTCATGAAATTGTATCAGTCAAAACTAGGAATAGCTAGTTTATTAGAACAGAAAGTAGACAAATTTGATCAGGTCCTAACATTTCTATTTGCCCTAATCACAAGTCTTACGTTTATAGGAAATTGGGTTTTTAGGTGGAATGGACGAACCATATAGTGAAGCTACATGGCGAGCTGGGATAGTAGGACGAAAATTGTTAACTACCTATTATCCGGTAGTAAAACTTAATTGGCCATTAAGGAACATTAGAAACATTGCACAGTCGCTTCATCCGACTTATTTAAAATTCCGAACGCGAGCCACGGTAGAGCAACTGTAACTCATACACCTTAACCGCTAGACTATTGGGCACAAACCCAACGTTTGCAGAACTTCAGTACACGATTTTGCATCAATCCATTACTGATTTCACTGCCACAGGTGGCTGGGACACTGATGTATCACCCAGATAGACTGATCAGTACAGGACGCTGAAGCACGAAACGTTAGCACTAAGCGTCACACAAGAACATAAGAACGCAAAGCCTGCGGTCTAGCAGGACAATAAAGCACAATGAGGTTGGAGACAATGATTCGAGCTTGAACTTCCAAGTCCCGTAGTCGCACGACGAAATTTGAACAGGCACACAGATGGTTGGCCTAACCCGCTAGAGGGTGAGAGATGAACACAGAACACGGCCGCGCATTTATTGGTGACCCATCAATACAAATCAGGAATCAAGCAAGCTCTATCGTTTATATAGTTTTGTGGAATGGACTCGGTCGATGGTTGGGGTAGACAATCACAGAGCGAGGTTCGATTAATCTTTTTGTAGCCATATGAAAATTTTCAACCGCGCAAGATTTAACATAACTTCAACTTCAAAATACCTCAAAAAGCGTAGGTTATTATCGAAAAATAACAATAAAATTGAAATCTGCGTCACCATAAACACAAGACTGATCACCGTTGACGACAAGCATGCGAATATGGGCCCACCGATATAGGGTGTACTAAAATAAAAGGAACACGGTTTGATGCTGTCACCACAACATATTCGTAAACAGACACTGAAATTGCTTGCTTCCTGTACACAGACTAGGCAACGAAATGCTCCGTTCAGTTATGCTCAAAATCAATGAGGCCTACTTGAAGCTGGAAATCCTGAGTGATCTGAGATTCGGTAGGACCAAAAATACTAGTACCCGAATTTGCACTCAGTGAGACAAATGAGCTCGGCCGAACTGTGGTCATCACGACAATTCAAGCGCTCGGATCGGAGATTTTCGGCAATATCGAGGCGCAAAATGGATCAGTTTAGTTGAGTTGACCAAATGCAAAGTTCACGTGACGATGAAAACACCATTGGAACGGAATTCATAAAGCATTCACCTGGTTCTCAACGAACTTGGATTGATCGTTTCATTTTCAGGCGATATTCTCTGCTGACCTAAAGTTGAGTGGCAAAGTTGAGTTCGGTTTGATAAGTGTTTCCTATCGCAGTTTTTCAGTTGCATGTAGTGAATTCACCGGGTTGCATTTTGAGATTATAAACCATACATCATTCGTTAAGTGAACTCTGAGAAAATCGTAATCCTAAGGATAATTTCCGTCCATTATATGCGACCTTCAGTAGCCGTGAAATTGATGAAAACTGACGAAGTTTGAGTTGGCTTACAGAAACGTGTTCAAACAAATCTTCAAATGCCTATTAGGAAACGGCAAAATGGATTTCCTTAAAGTAATTCTGTTTGATATATTGTGAACCACCTATGATTTTATCTCTTGAAATTCCATCGGTGCAGTGCACTGGAAAATGAAGATGGATACGACAGTCTGTCTTTTTCGGAGTACGTTGTTGAATTACTCCAAGCGTGACCAAATTTGTGGGAAAATATGGTCATCTCCAAGTCAACTTTTTATCCCAATTTTGTCCTACAGTAAATCGTAAAAAGCAATTCTACTGAACACGTTTTAGTCAGCGAGTCCTATTGGGGGTACACATCACTGCTTCAAATCTGCACCATTCGACGAGCATGGTGCAACCTAATTAGGCCATTCTTGTCATTCGGATTGATTCAACCTAGTTGCAGATGGCATTGCAATTTATTTCGCAGTGCTTGTCATCTCAGTGGAAAGCCGGCAGTGGCCAAGCGGATAAAGTCGTGGGGTTTGAACGTGAACCTCGCGGGTTCGAATCCGCCAACCGCCAATCAGCTTCCCCACTTGGCAGCCCTCTGTTGGCTGTGACCCACTTCCGGAAAAATGATGTACATTTTCATTTCATTAAAGAAGATAAGGATAAAAGATAAAGATAAAAAGGCGATAAACGCAGTGCTGCATCCTGTTGAAGGTGTGTGATGATATGTTACTGCTGAAATTCTGTTAGCATCTGCGATTGAGTTGGTATATTCACACTTCCAGAGAACTGTAATCTAATAAGAATTGTGCCATGCATGTCGAACCGTACGATCGGCATGATAACACCTAGTCAAATATGTCTGCTTCCTGTTCCAATGAAGAAGACAAAGAGGACACAGTGTTTGAGATTTTTCAAATGAACGCTTTCCAATATCGGTTTATTAACAGGATCTGTAGAACAGGTGAATGGGCACGCCGATTGCCATTGTTTGAGAATCGTTTTTATTTGGTTCCGTCAAGAATTCGTCACAGAGAATCCGGGGCAGTACAAAACAGCTACTATGCCAATAGTATTATATGCCAATGAGATGGCAAAATTTCGCCTGAAGCCAATAATCTGTTTCACCGTTATTACCGTTCATCAGGTATGCTAACCCAGCACTCTGTCCAACCATCTCCAAGGGCACACACGCACATCGCTACATCAGTCGTCACAGTTCAATCTAGTTGTTAATGGATTCGAAGTCAGTTTATGAAGCAGAAACGATTATTGGCAGACAGGTGCTTGTCAGTTAGTCATAGCAGGTTTCCAGTTTATTTGAAAGTAGTAACGAATACAGATGAAAGAATGAAATTTTCCCGGAAATACTACCGACAGGGCGACTATCACCCCACAGCAGATTTCCATTCTCGGTACTTCCCCATTAAGCCACCCCTGTGCTTGTGCACTGCGAAACTGATTTTGGCACTACTGACGAGAAGCAGTCCGCTAATATCTGACTTAGCAATAATGCTCACTTAGTGATTCAAATGGGGGTTTAGTGCTATGATAAAACTTTGTCTCTGCAAGGCCGAACAACAAGGATTTTGTTATCTAAGCTGGGCACATTTAGTAACTAACTCCGGTCACGTGTGAACACACCTGTTTCCATCCCTTTGTTTCTCCAGCTCTAGCTGTGGTGACAATGACGCTCTTACCCAAACCAAATGACCAGACCGTCATGGTCACCATGCGAACCAAAACTCAAATCTACAGTCACTTAGTAACCAAGTCTCTGAACAAGAACAAAAATTCTTACTGGAAATCACTACTGGCTCCTCTCTGTAGTTATCGCGACGTCCTGTGAAAGAACTCTGCTAACTTTGGCATTTTCTGGTGAAAAATGCACATCGTTCAAAATCGGACTATAGAAAATTGCTTAGCAACGGTCAAAGCTAGCAATCGTACGTGATTCTATCAAACAAAACATCGACTATTTCTTTTTTATCCTAGCCTTTTAGTCAAATTAACAACAGATGAGTTTATTCTTGACTTTTTGTATAGATTGTTATCAATCTGGTTCTCAAGTAAAACAGAGGTAAACATTGATATTTAGAAACTGTAAATAGTTGAAAACGCAGTCGTACCAATGATACTAGAGGCAGTAGTAGTCGTAGCAGCAGTAATTTTAGTATTGATTGTAGTATTAGTAGTGATAGTTGTAATAGTACTAATATTCGTGGTAGTCTTCGTAGTACTCTGGAAGCAGTAGCAGACTGGTAGTAATATAATTAGTATTAGTTTCAGCAGTAATAATAGTAATAGCAATAGCAGTAGTGGAAGTAACGGGATTCCAGTGCAAAAATGAAAATAATAAGTGGACGAACATGAATCCAATATTGTCTATTCTTATGTTCTAAGAAAAGATTAGTTCTTTTACGATCATTCTTTGAAATCTACAAAAGATATACATCTGACTCACACAAATACCATTTAGTCTGCGCCTTTTTACTTCTGGTCTTTTTTTATTTTGCGGTTGAATTCCTGTCGCCCAGCGTCAACAATAAATCAAATTTGGGCCTATTCATGGACAACATTCTGCGAATACCGAATGTAGAATTTACGAACATCTAGAATGGTGAATCCGTTACCTAGGCAAGTTTGCCCAGAATCGATTATTCCACCGCTTGATTTATGATGCCCTACAGTCACAAGGAGGGATTTATTACTACATGCACTAACGTATCGCACAAATAGCCAATTGGGTCACATCGAAAGGATATACTCGCCAGTGATTATTTCGAAAAGACGGACAAAATTAAACCAGAAATACTTTATACTTTTCAGGTGTACCGTTCCAAATAAGTCGAATTTTCTAAGATTAAGTTCAAACCCTCGTACGACATGACTACAGCGACTGAATTGTACGGTTTGCAGATCTTGTCACCGATCGCAGCTCACGGACGGCTGCACTCAGATGCATCCAAGATGGTGACTTATCTTCTTTCCAGGACAAAACACAGTACAGAGCCATATAATCCACGGCATCAATGTTAGTGATCGGTTACAGAATATCTGGTATGAACTAGAAAGCGCTGTGTGCACCTTCCCTGTACCTGACTGTATTGGTAAATAGCTGATCAGAGCGCATATTACCAAGACACATCATTCAACTCGTTTGAATATTATTCTTCAACCGGGACTGTTTTTTTCAGGGTAAGGTGACTGAATGCATTTGTGTTTGACGCTCTGTTCATGAAGATGACGACAGAACAATTCAAATGGAATGACCTGACAGTTTGTCCCAAAGTGGCTGGTCGTTTCCAAATAAACTTCATCAACACACTTCTGCGCGAGCAGTTGATTCAGCCATTTCTAAGAAACCCTTTTGGCGATTAGATAGTACAGAAAGTTATTCATTGGACGGAATCAAAGCTCATTTCACCATTTGGAAATCACAGAACCGCCGTTCTTTCATACCTATGCACCACCAAGCAAGGTTGCGACGCCTTTACGGTACTTGTTTCTTAAAGATGATATGAACTTTGATATTGCGTAATGAGTGTTTCTCACTGTTAGTCTCACTGTTAAAGACCGAAACCCGGCCGATGATTGTCTATAATTTACAAAGATATCCATGCAACGTTTGATGCAACGCATGATGATAACAGTGCCAATGGTCTCCAGATATGAATACATTCCCAGGGGCAAAAAAAGCTGGATCAACTGACACATACAGATATACACAAAAACAACTAGTTACGACAGTCTTAAAGAAAGAACGCGTTCAAATGAAGTTTGCAACCAACCTCGCCGTTCCCTGAGAAACAGCTTGGAAATGAAAATCTCAATGACTGTGATCCTGGACCGCCTGCCCAATTCGAGTGATTTCGGAGCCTTTGTCTTTCCTACTGATTTCCTCCATGTGCGATTTTCCATGCCGGTAACCTCGTTACTTTTCGGAATCGATTGTCATAAGAAAATTTGTACACCTTTGAGAAGCAACCGCGAACTAATTAAATCTAGTCTGTCCTTTGATCATGCCTGTTCTGGTGTTCAAAGAAGTGAAAATAATTCCAATCCAGGTTGTTGACGCGAACGACTACTTAAAAGATTATCTAATTAACAAATTATTTGCCTGTCGGGACTTATATATACATATATGTACATAAACATATATACAGAGAGACTGTGAGTAGTATCCAGATGAGTGAACGAAATTTCTGCGGAATCACACAACCAGTTTCGCGGAATAATGCCGCTAGTAAGATATGAGTACTCGGTACTTCCTCGTCCAAACATCCTTATACTTGTGCATCCCTAATCGGTATTTCACCAGAACCCAATTTGGAGCATCAGAGGTTTGCTTGGAAATTCTTCGTTGATGAGTCCGCTGAAGATTGTGCTTCCGGGGAATTTTCCTTCACTCTTTCAGATGTCACTGAAAGTTTATACCTATGCAGTTGCCGCACTGCTCTCGTTCCTAAGGTTGACTCATGGCCTGTGTCTGCACAGTGATTCCAGATTTTTGAGCGTGGATTACTCAGTTGTGTTTCTAGTTTGTGTTCACGTAGACACGTTTGCGGTTCTTTGCCTGTTTGGTCTAAGTACTCCTTATCAGACACCGTGCATGGAGTGGCGTAGACCATTCCTGATTGATTATGATGATCCACGCTGTCTTTGCCATTGAACAAGGCGGGCAGAGGTTTCCCCATGGGTTTGTGAGCGATTCGGGTACCCAATGGTGCAAAGTATTTCTGGTTTATCTTTGACCGTCTAGACGAAACAGTCTGCAGCGATTGCGGAAACGGAACCCTGCGAACTGCGGCAATGTACACCTTTATTTAATGGAAACCTGGATCTCACAGTGGCACCACAAATGCAGCAGGTTCGCGAAAGCTGCTCTGGATTTTGCAATTCTTGACTTGACCGCCACCCCAACAACTCCTCTAGGTGTAGTCAGGCTTCCTAGGTACGTGAATCTATTAGCTACCTCTAACCGACCACCACAAAGGGTGAGTGCAGGCACAGGCGCCTGCCAGGCTTGAAGAAGTACTTTGCACTTCTAAGAAACAGACCACATACCGTATTGGGATACTTCAATCACCGGGCTGAGCAAGGCGACGTCATCGGCAAACTCTAAGTCAGAACTCTGTTCCCTGGGAGGAGTTCAATGCCACCATCTAAAAGATCACATAGGGCTTTCTGCAGAAAATCCTCAGTTACAAAGTTGAAAAGAAATGGGGATACAGGGAATCGCTGCCGTGCTCCACTGGGGACGATGAAGTGTGGCATAAGCTGGCTATAAGTAACAACCCGACAAGAAGTATGACGGTACAGCTCTTTCAGGACCGACACATTTCGCAATTTCTCCATTTCTCGATAAAAAATGCCAAAGTGCAAACTTATCAATAAAGTCAAAAGCTGCATGGATGTACAAGAACACAATGACCGTTGGCCTTTGCAAAGTAGAACGTTTCTGTAACATTTGTCAGAGGGTGAAGATATGACTGACGCATCCACGAACAGCGCGAAAACCAACCCGTTCCCCAGAAGTTTCTTTTCACGCGTTGTGCAACCTGCCAACAATGACGGACGCAAGCGCTTTAACGCTATCAGGATTAAGCTAACAACTCTTTAGCTAGCGCACTCACTGCGTAAGCTCTCTCCCACAAAGCGGGGACTTCGTCGGAGTGCCAGAACTTCGAGGACAAAAGTTGAAATTCTCCGACCAGTTCCATTACTCCATCTTTAAATACGGCTGAACAAAATCCCTCACAGCATGGTGCTTTATGGCATCTTAAGGCCTGGATTTCCTTTTGGATTTCCGCTTCAGTTGGTGGATCTGCTGTAACAGTTCAAGGGACGCTTGCCAGAACAGCTGCAGTAGCAAGAAAAAATTGATAGTCTGAGTAAAAAGCCGTTCCCCGTTTTCAGAGCAGCATGAATCGAGACCACCTAGATGTGCCTCACTCAAAGAGAGCCGGCCTGCCCTAACATTCATGTCCCCTGTCAAAATCACGAGGTCACGCCGTCTTGGTGTGCTTAAGAAG
>LUCM01011110.1:251463-273662 GCA_008360955.1 Fasciolopsis buskii | reverse complement strand
CGAAAGTCGAAATCACGATCCTCCTCTTTAGTAGTGTGCATGACCATGATGTTAGGTGCAACGTGATGCTTTAAGCCGTTGTCGAAGGCCAGGCCCCCCTTGGTTTAAAAGCGGTGAGTCATGGTAACGGTCAAGTGTTAAGGCTAGGAAGACGCTAGTGTGGAATCAGCTAACTGTTGGTACACAACAGAATAGCCAAGGATAGCAGTGCGCAGAGTGAACCGTTAAGAACCTGACAGTCAAACTCCCCTTATGCGAACCATATAAGGTACACGCATGCGTGTTACCTGCGGTCAAGTTCAGTATTCAGAGCAGAAACACAAATTGTTGGAACAGAGGTGAATTTGGATGATTAAAGTCAGGAATTGCTTCCGTACTTGTGGTATGATTTATCCTGATCTAATTCCACTTCTGGAATTTCTTTCGTTCTCGCAAATCTGACTGATTAGTGGGCCTCAACCACTTCTTGTTGTTTTCGGTATTTGGTACGAGTTATCCAACCCGTAACAGCGACGGTTTAGCAATGATAACTTTAAGCTTGGTTTTTGTGTTGCAAATATTTCATAACCAAAAGAAACAATGATTGACGATGGTTGTTTATTCCAACGTCTGCAGTATTAATGTGGACCGACAAAATCTTAAGCATCACCAAAGTTTTCTGTAGGAGTCACCAAAACGTGACTAAGCCATCATACAGGTTTAGTTGTTATCTGAAAGTGGATTAAACTTACTGATCACGAAACTTGTCGATATGCACGCTTGTGTGTTGGGGAAACGTTGGACACGTGTAAGGAGTCTCATCTGACAAGGCAAGCAAATCCACGTCATGCAAAGTGATACATTGAAATGGAAACAGCCTCAGAGATTCCACAAAAGCAGCGTTCATGAGCATGCCTTTGTTGAATGGTTCTGAACCGACCTGCAAAAAGCAACGAATTTAAAAACTGGTTTGATTTGCTGGTTAAAAATGCATGAATATTAAGGCAAACTTTCTATAGAGTTATTCGAGGTTATCGCTCGATTTACACTTTGCTGTTAAAAAGAAGAAATCTCGTATCTCCTCATGCACTCTGACTACAGTCACTATCACTTGGACAGTTCCTGACCAGATTGTACCGACCGAATTGCTTTGTCGCGAGTGTCGAACTAACGGGATTAGCATGCATAACATGAATGAGCCATGGCACAAACTACACTTTCAATAGGTTTTAGAAAGTCAATGGATCTCATCGGTACATTAGTCATGCTTATTCTTCGTGTTCTTCGTCAAATAGAACTACGGGACCAGCAACAGGAATCAAGAATTACCGGATATCTGAACCCAGATAAATGAGATATAACTTTCCGAAGGTACCTGAAACGTTGTTAAACATGTGAATAAAATCGGATTAAAGGTGGGGACTAGCCGCAATTAGCAACGTCACTCCATCACATGAGGCTTCTTTGATCCATCTATTCCGATCAGTTCGTCTCTCGTTGCTGCTTGGGAAGCAAAAGTGAATTTTGTGAATAGTATTGTGCATAAAGCGTTCTAAGCATACGAAGGAGCAGCAGGAATGGAATGAATAACCCGCCCTAGTCATAATGTTCTCTTCCGTGAAGGTATCGTTTAAGCCGATAGTTGGTGCTTGAAGAGGAAACTCGTTTGTGCAGTCACACCCGCTTTTCATCTATGCACTTTTCTTACACATTTGCGTCCAGTGTAAGCATATGCGGCAGTTATACGAAAGTATGGTCGTGGCACTCGGCTGTGACCGCACAGTCAGCTTCGTCGACCAAGGCTCTATTTCCGAGCCACAATCTATATGAGTCTAATTTCCCTTCTATCCTGTTCTCCAATAACCCTTAACCGTGCTACTCCACTTAGTACAGTTCAGTACTTATGCTACTCAAAAATAGGAATCGGAGATGATTAGTTTGAAACGATGCGGCTTAAATTGACAAAATACATCATTCGGGTTACTGTAAAGTTGGGTCAGCCGCATCACTAACCTGCTCGCTAACAACGATCAGGTAGCAAACTTTTTGCTTTTCCAATATATGCTCCAGGCGAGGGATAAGCTGTTCCAAATGTTCATATCGATCTCGAAATGGAATAACCAACAGGTTTCTGTGTCCGTATTGGGTGCTATTCCCGGTTCCATCGTCCCTGTGTTCACAGCTGTATTGGCAGGCTTCTGTTGCGAATGAGTAACTGCGATTACTAGCAACTAGGAACAACAGAAATTAGGTCAGAGATGTAGAAGGATTTTGACCGTTTCGGTAATGGGAGAATTTGAAAAATCAACCAAACAATCGTAGCATCCTTCATCAGGGTAATCGTTGGTCTCCATAAATCCGCTTTGCACAGTTTTAGAAAACGTTCAACTTATGCCAAGAGTGAAAATAATCAGCACTGTTCATAAGCTGACCGACTGAAAAATAGTCAGTCTTATTTTGAGAACTGCAAGTTGGAAGGATTAGGTCAGACTCCAGTTCCTTTGACACAGTGGTATACGTGAACTGTCCACGGGGTAATCAGAAGATCATTTCGATTTTTAACTGAACTGAACCGGACAAGGTGGAATTGATTTGGGGACCGACATAATAAGCCTAAAAAATCTAAATCTGGCTAAACAGCTGCCAAATACACACATGGTAAACAAATTTCCCCATTCTCCGCGATAAATGACATTGAAAGCCCGAAGTCCAATATAAACACCGTAGATTAATATATTGTTCAAATCCTAACGATAACTGTTGAATTGATTAAATAAATCTAAGTTAAATTTGATCATTTTGTTTTGCTTTCACCGGAGCTCCAGATTTTTGACCATTACGGAATTAAATGTTCCCCCTATTATCACGGATAATCACTATCTCAACTCTGGCTTTGCTCGTGTGCCCTTTAGCACCAAGTCAGCTGGTTTTGGGCAGTTGCATGTGGTTTGCCTAGTCAAGGGCTTCCATTGTGATTAAAGAGTGTAATAAGACGGTAGTGAATTCATCCGGATTTACCCATAGGGATGGAATAAACAGTTACACAAAAAAGAAATGTACTTCAATAATTCAATTTCCACAAGGAAGATTCAGTGACAATTTTGCACTACGAACCTCCAGCATGGAGAAATTAATAGTCCATAGATATTCAGGGATAAGTGGTCACCAAAACTACATCTCTAAAACACGTTTGGACACAGTTTTATGAGCGATCCAGCAAAACATGGATAAAAGAAGGTGGTATTGGACATGGTATTTCTGACGCTGTAAAGCGATGTCTCATGCGTTTATAATGGAACCAGGCAAGAGGTGCTCCCGAGGTTCTGTGATCCCATTCCGAGAGCGCGGCAACTGCTACGAACTGCAGACTTTTGGACGAATGGTGACCATGCTCAGTGAGGAACTAGTTTGGCCATGAATCAAATCACTTGAAAAGGAGTGACTGAAGCGATGCTAACAGGGGTCAAGAAAAAAGCTCGATCCGGACGTCCCTGATGGAATTATGTATGATTAGTTTGGCTTAGGGACACCGTGAAAAAACTCCGCAGGTAAAGAAAGCTGTCGAGCATCTAATATCGTACATGAATTGATCCAGTCATCAGTTTCAAAAGGAAATCCAATAACTAAAACACACATCATGATCTTTTTGGATTATTTAATCCGAAAAGATAGCCAGATGCTCTTGCACATGGTTGTTATATTGTGAAAATAACAGTTAAAAAATGACCGCCGAAATTCCTATTCAAAATTCGACTGAAAACTTAGGTTTTCACGCAAAAGAGTACTTCGTTCAAACCATCCAACAATTGAAATCGATTGTCCTGGTTGAATGACGAAAAATGTGAATTCGGAATCCTGGAGAGTTTGACCTTGAGTATACCCCCAAAGTATTGCTTGGTTCTCCGGGATGAAAATTCAAGCATCTCCTGACCACTGAATTTTGCCACTGTTCACATTGAGTGCTTTTCATGCTTCTCCTCACTGAACGGACAAATTTTCCGGCGGTTTTCAATTTCTCTTCTCAGTCAGTCGTAGACTATATGAGCAATGCATCATTAAGGTTTCTGGTCACCATCACCATACGAGACTACGTCATGCTGTTTTGGTGCCTTAAAATGGAATACAAATAATATTCCTCAATGCATTTGTACACCATATGCACAAGGTAAATAATGCAGCCTACGGTCATCATGTCAGGCATTTTGACGTCAAGGCTCAATAAGTTAGTATTCATTGGGACGTGACAGTTGCAGATAGGGAAGTAATAAGTTTAGATATCATAATGGAATAGGGACAGGAGGAATGATAGAAACTACGACAAATGGTGGAGAATTAACTGGGAATTTTGGCCCTCACATATGTGGCAGTTGCGGCCTGGACCTGCCCCTGTATCCAGCTCGGAATCCACCGGTGTTTTAATTCTCCCACTACGTTTAGCGATGATCAACACGAGATATTGGTGAAATAAAACTCCATATGTACAACACACTTAGCTTTCTTTTTAGTATCCCCCTCGATAGTAAGGTTAAGGCTATTGGAAGCAGAAACCTTTTGACTCCTTTCATTTCTTTTTCATCTTGAAAACTTCAAACAGATTTCTTTCGGATACGTGACGCGGGATCTAACGCCCTACCTTTTCAGGATTCGCATGCACTACTTTATACTCTTAGAATTTTAATGTTAACAAAGCAAAAAACCTATCGGGATAGGTAGCATTCGATGGGGAGAAAATGGAACGCATTCTGCTTTTCAAGTTGTTCGTCGTTAGAGACCGAGTATCCAGCTAGGTCTCGGTTACCACCATGACGTGCCGCCATCGTCCTAACACCAGCAAGCAGTCCGGCTGTTTTTGTCCTAGCTGATAGTGTAAGCAGCTACTCGGAAGCTGCCAACCAAGTTATAAACTGATATGATGTACTACTCCCCTTTAGCTAGGATGAACAAAGCAATTTCAGAATTCTGAGTCAAATATTGAGGCATTTGAACTGGTCACGCTTACTTTGAGCACAAAACTGGTCTTCCAGTGCGGCCCACTCCTTTAGTATTGTCTCACCAACATCTTCAACTGACGGGATATCATCACGTAACAGCCGAACAAATTCCTTGCGCAAAAGCTGATTTATTCGATGCTTGAATAGCTCATGGCCGTTTCGGTATGTGATCGACGGCAGTATGGATTTTGGCCATGTTTTAATCAATACAAGAAGAACCACAAAAACCAGAAGTATAAGACACCATTGCCGAACTTTTCGCGGTGACGCGAAACGATGCATGTGGATTGCCGTTGGCATTTGTCGGGGAAATAGTCAATGAGTGGACTGAATTCGGTGGTCTGGTCCTAGTCCACCTATCGATCGTGGTATGGGGATGAACGGGCATGAACCAATCAGAATCGAGAGAACCACCGTAACTTTATTGGCGGAAAAATAACACGACTACCATTTCGTCCCATTGTCTTGATGCCATAGCACATTAATTGTGGGGTAGATAGATGACTCGATATGTAGCCACAGGAGTCTCCCGCGGCTTGTGTCCACTACGCTGCGGCACAAAGCGTGCAAAATTTTGCCAGTTCCAAAGTCTGGTTGCGGACACACGTGATTGACGTGTTCCCGTAACACCATATTACCGATAATTTGTTATTAGTATTATTGAGTACGCTTGTCCAATGCATAACAGAAAGAGACGGCCAGAAATTAGAAAAAGTTTACACGAGATGAAAATGAAAAAGATTAATGTTTCGTACAATGATATTCGCAGGTACGGTGCGCTATGCGTGAAGCGTTCTCTTGAAAATGAGATTGGTACAACCCGGTGGGAGCTACACAGTTCTGATATGAGGTCTTGTTAGACTCTGGTGCCGTTTTTGGGGGTCAGAGAATTAGGCTGGTAAAGTCTGGCTTCCTTGTGAATCGAGTCATTAGGATACTGGAGGGAAACGAATTTCGAAAGTAACCCGACTAACAGAGCTTTATCTGTGATTAATAACGCCTGAAGTAAATTGCATTCTGTGCCCATAAAGCAATGTTTTGACATGATGATGCTTAAAGGGAACGCACCACTTCTCTCCCTCGATATAATTTCGATTCAGTTCCGTCCCGAAACATGACCGATCTGGCTAGTCCCAGGAACCGTGTTTTAGTCATGGACAAATAATGGAGATAGCAGTTTGCAACAGGAACTTCGTGTTTTTTATTATTGAAAATGTCAACATCCCAATGAGAATAACTTCTGGCTGTGTCGAGTGATTGCAACGGTGACATTGTACCATTCATCTAAGTGGAACGAACTCCTGTCGATGGTACGACAAAGACCGTCCCGTACGTCGGCACACGCCGGGTTAAAAGACTCCATACATTTCCAGTCTAGTTAAAACCGAGATTATGAGTGGACGAAGTCCATAATCATAATGTTCCTATTGAGTGCCCACGTTCCAATGAGATCGCGTACTGTAAAGTGTTGTCGAATTTTCACAATGATTGGCACTTGGCCCTCTACCTTTTTCCAAGAACGCCAGTTAGTGAAGAACAACCGAATGATCGGCATTCAGTGAAGTAGTTTCGTATGAGATTGGACCGAAGCCTCATCCACTCATAGCAAGTAAGCTTAATTTGACAAAAATCGGACGTTTAGTTTTTTAATTGTCGCGTCTTTAATTCCAACGCGCCTTTTCTTCTGTTCTGCCCCATTGACTTCGGGATTACGTTGGTGAAGATTCCCACTTAGAAGATTTATTATGCTACCTTCGTCCTTGCGTTTGTTCCATGCGTCATTTCGATTAACTGCATTTGTTATCGCCTGGAACATTTTTGTTGCAATACTCGAGCCTCCGTGCAATTTGTTTCTCCACACCCCGATTCCGTGTGATTTCAGGGTCATCTTTGTCAGAGGTCACGAGGGCCTCTGAGATTCCTGCTTTTTGACATTTACTCACAACTTCATCGTTTGGACAGGATCGTCCTGCTGGTCCTGACAGCAATCTACATCTAGACATTTGCCACTCGCATCTACCTCGGTTCCCTTTGTTATCGACCTCCTACTGCTCAGAGGGATTATTTTGTCAAGTTTGCACTTATTCCCGTTGTTACTATTGCCCGTTTCGTCTCATCTCATTGTACGATTCCACCGTAAGGTACTATGCAATGCCGACTTCCTCGTCTTGGATGTCACAGCTTATTTGTCTCTTTTCTTTTTCATTTGTACCCACTTTTTTGATTACCCAAGCACCCAGTGTCTTCCTTCCGACTATTTGCTTGGGCGCCCATTCACTAGGGCTACCCGTTGTGTAATGTGACACTGGTCACATTTATTTGATTCTCGGGTCTCCTTGATCATCCTATTCCCCATCAGGATTACCCTCGATAGTTCGTGTGCCTACCCCTTTGCGCTATAATTCCATCACCCTTTTCACCCAAGACGCAATTTAAATGCTCAGCTGTTCAACCTCTCTCGCCTCTTTCTCACTGGTCCATTTTCAGTCACACATCTATCGGCATTTCGAAGCTGAATGCTGCCGTCATTGGGCTCATTTACCTCGGCGTTGTTCGATGATCTCTTCATTATTTGCTTATGTTTGCTGTGACCGTATGTTTCCACGATTCTGGTATAGGCTGATGTACCTAATTGTCTTCTTAATAACACACTTTGATTACCCACATTGTTCTCTGACTGGGATAGAAATTATTTGATCTGCGAGTCAGTCAGCAATTGAACGACCGCGCTATCCTAATACCGCAGATTAAAGAACCACTGAACTAGAAACTCATCATTATCATATAGTTCATCCAATGAAGTAATGCTTTTTTGGCATTGGGAATGGGCTATCTGGTTATGTGGAAGCTAAGTAGCTGCCCTCAAGGGGTGCCTAAGGGAGTTCTTTGGCTTGGCTTAACTTGATAGATTCAATTCCCCTTTGCAGAAGTGGTACTCCAGACAATTAAGGAACCACTTCCAAAGACACAACTACTAGAGCTTACCTTTTTATCAGAAGTTCGTCAGGTAACGGGATTCACGATAGTTAAACAAGGCAACAAATTTCGTATGGCTCCATTCATCACCACACTATAACTGATTTCTAGTTCGCACTTCTCGCAACTGAAGATGCCCGTTAGTTATCCGAGCCACTAATCATACCTTTCATTAGTGTAAAGGATGATTTGGAAGTTAGGATACTCACGGATACGCTGGATAATATGCGCTTGCGACAGTGTTAACAAGTGACAGATCATGAATGAAAGCATTTAGTAAGTGCCTATAGGCTTCTTAATTATCAGACGATTTAAAACAACCGCTCCACGTGTCACCAAGATCCTTATTCAAATTTCCAGAAGCAGATTTTATGCTACCGAGCTAGTCCCCCGGTTGCCGGTGAAGGAACGGCTATCACATCGGCAGTTGGTCGCTAATAAAGTGGACTCATTCAACACGTAGGCGCAGTGACAATGTCATTGGCGAGGTGACGTTTCGCCTCAGATGAGTTCTTCGAAAATACCACAAGAATTTGCAGTAAACGTTGTGAGGTGAGCGCAATGTCCGCAATTAAGGAGGGCCGCTGGCCTCTGTATCTCTTCGAGACACTGTATTGCAGCAGAAATTCTCGGCCATCAGCTACGCTCGAAACCTGGTTGCTGGTTCGACCACCTATCTGAAACGATCGAAAAGCGCGTGAACTAAAAAAACGGGTTTATGAGTGTTGAGTATTGTTGTTTCTCCGTCTCGAAATCTGCTCTTCGGAATGCCGACCCTATTTCTAGATCGGTGTCGTCCGTTCCTGCTATTTCAAGTGAAAATAACCAGAGTCCACCAGCAAACAGCGATTCCCATCTACTAAGTAAACTCCTCAAAAACTTATGGGTTGCTTTGTTTGCTTTATTGCGTCCGCACGACTGCCATTATTTCATCGGTTTTCCGGGTTGCGCTTTAACTGGCCCATCTGGTTTGATGCATTTCAAGTGATTCAGTTCATGGCGTTTTTTGTCCAATCCGAGCCGCTCATCGTGATTGGTTGGCTCAGTTCACGATCCGACATACTTTTTGCACATTCGCACTCTCGACGTCGACTCACCCCACGCCTGGGTATGGATCTCAATTTGTCTGCTACGGTCCAGCATCACGAAAGCACCAGAAATCAATGGAACATGTTAGACTCGGATGCAATACCAATTACAATATCATCCTGTCACGGTTAGTGCATAGTACTAAGTCTGGTGCTGCTGTGTTGCAGACCAATTCTTCTGACCAAAACTCGGAATTGACTCTTTTTGAAAACCTGCCACTTAGGCTTTGGAAGGCGGATAACACATAATTCACGAACGAATCATAAATAGTGGCAGAGATTTGATGATTGACGGGATGAACTCTGCACACAGTTTGCTTGATTTTCTTATTTTGCTTCCCTTGTCCACCACGGCTGAGATCAAACATGAACTTTATGCAAACCTACCTTAAATATTAAACTATATGTATATATATATATATATTTCTGTAATACATCAGTAGGGATTAGCCAGAATACGGTGAAAGATTACCTCTGATCTGGATATTTTCTTATTTATTCCCCTTACATTTATGCCCTGGTCTTCCTTTTGATAAATGGTAGACCATTGATCTCTAACAGAGTGCTTGATCTGCTTGTGGTTGGCTCACTTCCAATGGGGAACTGAACAATTCTTGATAATGCGCACATTAAACCTGGACAAGAGATACGAAACACTAGTGACAAAGCTCGCTGTATTTCGTACTCATTCCGCTCTTTTCCTTATTCTTTCAAGATGGAATAAATTAGATTTTAGCGCATCACTCGACAACTTTGTGGGGGACTGCGTAGTAATCTGAAATAACACTAAGAATTTGTAGAAGGCGTGGCTCACATATCTGCAACAGCTAGAGGTTGCTGTACAAACAGAACATGAAATTGAGAGCAACAACGGAAATTGTACGCAACGGAATCTTCATGTACAAGCAGCTCTTGTTACAGTAAAACAATCATGTTAAGAGTTCATTTGGAATCACAACAGACTGATCAATAAAATAGAGTCATGTTTTAAGCTGGTGTAAGTCCCCCGTATAATACTGAGTTCAACCATAGGGGTGTCAAATTTAATTGTTACAAGTCGATGTTTTCCTCAAGGATCCCAGAAAATTAGGAAGTGGCTGATTGTATTTCGTGTCGGATATGCTGGGGATGAGGAGCACATTCTTGTGATAAATAACTTTAAGCGTCCTCGTTGAGTTCATTTCAAATGACTCAAAACTTAACGTTTGTATATGTTTACTAGATATACCGGTATCCGATGCAACCGGTGACCTCACTGTAGTTTCGTAATAGCAGTATGGCTTTTATCCGAAACACCCTATCCTCTGGAAAGAATAAAAAATATGTAAAACTGATATCATTTAGTCAAACTAAAATGTAGCTGTAGGGAGGAAGATGCGAATTCTCCTCACTCGGTCACTCATTAGCATGTCATTTAGCCAGCTTCCAATGACATAACTCCAATGATCGTTCAGGTTAGCTACGCGTTATATCGATCGGAGATGCCAACTACCCTCAACCTTCACACAGATAATTTCACAGATATAAACAGAACATTCCATTTTGTTGCACTGTTCCCGTTGTTGCACTCCTTTTTATTGGTTTCAGAGATAACTTTAAAGGCACGCATTCGGGTATTATGTTTGAATAATTAAAAATAGACGGTTTCCTCAATCTAAATGATCTATTATTACTACTCATTCATGGAACATGCCTCCTTCCTAATTCACGTACAACTTTTAGTTAAACTTAATCAGTAGCAAATCAGAAATCCTTATCACGGATCGAAACTCACGTTCACTGAATCGACGAGACGACATCGATGGAGACGGAGTGATGCCGCAATTTCCTAGTAGCATGCGATCGGAGAGACTCAGTTTGACACGAAAGCCCTGTCTGGACGTTTGGCCACCGGATATTTCGTCAGGGGACATTTGGTCGAGTGGATATTAGATTGCCCAAAATTTGGTCGAGCAGACATTTGGTCCACATACATGAAGCGTTAATAACACTCATTCACTATATTAGGTAAACAAACGAATAACCCAGAATCACGACCACAGAATGCGAAGACCTAATAAAATAATCCAGCTAGTACACACACGACACACGAATATTCAGTTGCAAACACTGTCGTAGGTCGTATATCAAATACCTACAGTAAACTCTCTTCAGGTATGGCACACGTAAAATTTGGGCAGAAGAATAACATGGGAGTATTTTACGGGCCAGATCCGATGATTTTCTTCGGATTCTATTTTTACCGGTCGTTGTCCAAGACCTTCGGAATTTTCCGGCTACACTATTTGGAGCTGTAAATTTTTGGTAGGACGTGTATGTACATCTAAATCATGGTGTTTTATAAGCAAGTCGATGCTTGTTTATCCATTCAAAGAGGGGCTGATAGCATCATGCGCCGCAGCGTTCCATTCTCTGTAATTAATTACTTTGATTTAGTCTTACTTGAATTTTGTGTGAGTACCCAACATAGCATAAGGTCAAGTGATCATCAAATGAAAATCACCATGATAGGCGCATTCGGCAATTAAACTGCCAGGGAGAGAAAGGCTATTGAGTCGATAGGTGCTCACATGATTCTGTATGGGTGGGGTACTGCGTTTCCACTGTACTTGGTCACACGACCCAGTTCCGCATTGCCAAAGTACACACGAATCCCGGTTCGGCGGCTTTTCTCTGGGGGTTTTGCCCAACAGCAGAGGTATGCCTTAATGACTGTTGACTGGTTTCAACATTTCAATCTTCATAATCTCTAATCTTGGCTTTTGGTTGTTTGTATGGTAGCCCAAGTATTCCGGCAATAAGTCCGTCTACCCAAAGTCCATTCCATCAAATATCTGTTCGACCAAGTGTCCGGGAACTGCAAATATACTTCTGAAATCTCGAGCATGATCTTTCAGCTCTGTTGACAATACCTGTACTTTTCATTTGATCAGCTTAGTATAACGGCCCTCATTATTTCCGACCACTCTGCCACAGACCATAATTCGTAAAACGTACGGGTGGATTCCGTTAGATTGACGAAACCGACACTCGAGCGTTTGCGTACTCTCCACTGACCTTTTTGTGCTTCTAGAAACCATTGCCAATCAGTTGCAAGATCAGATAACCTTTTGGTTCATGTTTTGGTTACGTCATGTAAGGAACCGTTTTCACGACCGCTCAATGCCGATATATTTTACGGTGAAGATGAAGTACAGCTTCCTCTGAAAGCTTAATATCGTAACACAGACTTGGTTACGTTTCGAATGATTCAATAAACTACTTGCAAAAAGATATCCGTTTTTCTCCATCTTTGCTTTTTAATGTAACACCTTAAGTGAATTTAAAAAGATCGAAGCATAGGCAATGTGAAACACGCCTTGTAGAAGAAGACAAAGATGCGAGCATTTGGTTCACCAGCATTCTGTAAGGCCACTTCGACTCCTTCAGCTGTCACGGGTCTACAGATCACTGAAGAGCGCGCACGAATTTGATCCTCCGTTTTCTCATAATGAACGGTAAAGTTCTTTTTTTTTTCTCAGGATAAACTCACATTTGCTGACAAATTGCTGCTGATCACGTCTATCATGATAAACTCAACTTTGTCATTCAACGTTCAGTTCATGACGAAAATCGCCCGAAAATGAGTTGAGTTTCATGAGAAGCACAGAGCAAACGAACACTGGTTGCATACCATTCCCTCAGCATTCTCATCATCGCTTGAACTTTGGATGTGCTCATCTTACCCTGCCTCGTCCGTTTGCACCCTAATTTTCCATAGGACCTCTATTCGTGAGCCCTTGAATGGTCGAGACGAGGACAGTTTAACTTATCTCATTTGCTTGATTGAGGTCATCGTGTTGGACACCCCATCAAACCTTAAGTCATTCAGGGTTTTTCAGATTCAGTGATATAGCGTAGCGGCTAGCCACCCGCATGGATGAGGGTCACAATGAGGGTCACATATGTGGAGGATAGAGGGGGTGAAACTTTTCCCATTAGAAGATAGAAGCTTGTAAGGGGTCATAACTGAGTTGTTGGAAATGTTTCAAACTTTACGGGGTATAAGTCCAGAGGGTGTTTAAGAGACTGACCAAAGAACAAGAAGGAATAGTGTGAAGCTATAACAGCTAGGGTCAAGGTTAAATGTAAGAATGAAGTTTTTCAGTAGTCGAGTAATGGGAACTTGGAACAGGTTGACGGACGAACGGGCCAGCTCGTTTGGGAAGTTGCAGAATGTGGAATACGATGAATTGGTCCTTTAGAAAATACCGATTTTGGCAATTCACGATGATAAATTTGCCTTCACCGTTCTTTGTAG
This sequence comes from Fasciolopsis buskii, assembly GCA_008360955.1. Classification (NCBI taxonomy): domain Eukaryota; kingdom Metazoa; phylum Platyhelminthes; class Trematoda; order Plagiorchiida; family Fasciolidae; genus Fasciolopsis; species Fasciolopsis buskii. The sequence continues at coordinate 260,328 of LUCM01011110.1, read as the reverse complement.
CTCCCAGTACCTACACACTGCTAAAATGTTACCGTACTAACACGTCCTCGTTGTCTATTGCCTTCAGAACGGAAATGACTTTGTTAACGGACTTAACTTTGTTGGATAGTTTTTGTTGACAGTCATTGATCAGCCACATTTGATCGAACCAACAAAGTCTTCAGATGAATAACTAACAGTCACTATAGTCTAACACATTCGTTAAATGATAGCCATGCGACCGACAGCAGTCAAGCGGTTCGCATCTTGGCGCTTGGACAGAAAGATGGTGGGTTAGATTCCTCGTAAAGTCAATCACTTTCCTAACCTGCAGCTTTCCAGTGGCCGTGACCCCTTCCTGAAACCTAGCACATCAGTTGTAAAATAACTTTAGAAATGAGTTATTATTATTAGTATTGTTATTAAATTAATGCTAATGGGGACTGGTGGCGCATGCCCACTCCGACATCTGCACTTGGTGACCAAGAACACATACTGGAAGTATTCGTGTGAAGGTCCTTATGACAACCATGTTCACATTACCATTTGCAGTGTTTGATAAAAAACGATGTAGAAGAAGCAATTCAACGGCATGAAAGAACGCTGGCCTAACACGGTTTCAAAATCTCTTAGAGACTTTAATCGCGTAAATGCAAATCAAGTAACAACAGGGAGCTTCTGTGACCAAAGATGACCACAAACAGATGCTCGAACTTTGAACGTGTTGAAGGTTTAGATACATTAATTGTAAGTCCACTGAGTAAAGGATGATGGGACTGAAAGTATTTTGAAAACAGAAATTTTACTTACAATAAAGTGTCTATGGACGATAGTACTTGCAATTCCACGTTTGAATATGTCATTGGGTTTGGAGATGTTTCATGGATCCTCTTTCCGAGAGGCCAGGAAGAATAAATGAAGGATAGTGCAATCAGTGGAAAAGGACGTAAATATTTTCACATTCATAATTTACCATATAGGGGAGTAAAAGATATATTATTAGGGCAGAGCGGACGAACTGGTTCTTCAATTCAAAAAAATCTCTTCAACCCACGTGAATCGTGATTGGTGGTGTGACTATTCAGCATCAACATAATTGATCTTTGGTGGCATTGCATGCGTTCAGACAAATCAACATTTCCATAAAATTGGGGTGTGCGTTTAGCCAATTTCGTTCAACTTCGTTATTTTAAAAATACGACCCGGAGTGGGAAGCTCCACATTTTACAATAAGCGACAAACTGGAAAACTATCGACAAACGTGGAAATTTTTGGACAAATCTTTAGAACAAAAAAGAGATGCTAAGACCATGCTTAAGCTTCGACTTCCCGAGAACTTTTCATAAGCCGGTTGTTTTGGGGGGAGTTCTCCCGGATTGTCTAACATGATCCGTCGAACCACATGCCAGTTTTCGGGATGTTTACTCTAACTTTGGTGTACAGTTAGTCTTGACAGCAGCGACTGTTCGAGGATGTTAAATCCCCCAGCCGTTTAAAAGGAATTTTTCATCTTTCGTCAGTCCCCGACCGTTTTCGTGTCAACAATTTAGGGAAACGGAATCACGCTTTCTTCCCTAGTTATGTTTTGCAATACCTCGTAATACTGTTTTCTTTAAGAAAACTACAGTTGAGTTTCTGTAGCTATTTCTGTTTCAATGTAACTCAGTCTCCTGCTAACCTAGTGCGTAAAACGAATAATCTGAACTTCTTACAGGGAATGAAGGTCCAATTGGCTAGGTCATTTTCCTTATCTATATGAAAAGGAACAACAGTTCTTCGGGGGATGGCCTGTCCCACATGTTGAAGCACGGTAGACTTCCAAAGCTTACATACTATAAGAGGAGGCTACGTGTGGGTGCTAAAACTGCTAGTCCCTTTTGCCTTGGTGCGATGAGTCATACAGAGAAGAAACACGACTGTACCAGGAAGGGCAAGACTGATCGCCAAACTGTCTTGACTTCAGTTGACCAACACAAGGGCTGGGAATTAGACCGACAGCAAGCCCGAGGACAAGTACGGAATTATCCAGGTCCCTCAGTCCGCGGACCGATTGGACGTGGTCTGATTTGTGACACGCTCAGAGGGAAGCACGGGCGGCATTCACTATGACGACCAAAGGGTAGACATTGAGCCTCTTAGACCGGGGGACAACTGGCTAATGAACCCTATCCTGCGTGGATTTATAACCCATTTATGACAAATAGGTGAAACTGTCATGTGGTAGAGCTGGAGGTCATTTGGTTGTTCCCGTTTGATTAGACTGACTGGAACTAGATTGGAGCGGAGACGACCGGCTGAAGGCGATAGAGCTAGCGACAGCGACAAACCTGATCTTAAAACACTGTGAGCGAATATGGTAACCTGCACCTTGTTGCTTACACATCTCTTTTTATTGCAGACTTTCCTTCATTCTAGTGGTATCTATGTGAATTGGCCAATGTTTCCTTCTCTTTGGGCGAAAATGTCGTTTTGAATGCAATATACCAGACTACTAAATCAAGTGACTGGTTCCGGCAGCCGTATCGTATTTTAGTACACAATAGATTTCTGTAAGGTTAAAAAATCTTGCCACCTAAAAACGGATAGATACTAGGACTTTGAACCTGGAAGTATGTCAAGAGTGTGAAATAGAGGGAAGCATGTTCAGCCATAGATAATAGTATTGTCATGACTTTGGTTTTTTCAACTAAGATTAATGCTAGACATCGGACACTTGGACTATCACAAACATCACTTCAAAAAGAATCAATCTAAAAGCTAAACGAGTGAATGAATACGATCATATGGAGCGAATCGGATCCGCAAAATTTTTATTAAAAACATTTTTCACGTCTTGGTGTGTAGGTCACACACTTGGTTTGCAAATGAGTCAGTTAGAATTAGAGGAGCGTGGCTCATAGTGGGCAGCTGTCGATGAAGAGCATGAAGACTTTTCCTAACTGGACTTCGAAGGTATTCTTGCCGGGAACAGAGTAAAACGGAAAGGATATAAGGTTAAACAGAAAAAATGATGACAATAGACTTAGCACTAAATTATCACTGAAAACGAGCTTGTTCGCCAACCTGTGTTTTCTCAATGTGCTCAGTGGTAATTTTCAAGGAATTAAACTATCTTAGTCTACGGATTTCAGAAGTAAAATGATTCAGTCTTCTAACAACCGAAAAGGTGAGAGGACTACCGCAAACAGGTGTTTAGTTTAACCCCTAAATAATGAGTGCACTTGGCTGTGCGAGTGAGGAGAGTATTGTTGGTCGATTGCTCATTGGGGTAAGATAAACGAGTAGGAACGAATGTGCACTCCAAATATTTAGATGTAATAGATGGAAACAAAATTGGGAAGAAAAGTTTTGAACAGTAGTTACGTTATAACAAAGATATAAAGAGTAGTATTGCGTAGAATTTAATTGAAAGAGAACATCTACAACATTATTAAGTTGTTCAAGTTGTGAAGTGAAGAAATCACTGGGATAAGTAGTTAAAAGACACGCGGAATGAACGCCACCTTGAAGAGCACCAGAATTTATTATCAAGGGATTCGGTAAGTGATAACCAAATTTAGTTCACTGTCATTGAAAAAGCAGTCCGACAACCACAACTGTCAAGAAACGGTGTAGTTTCTTACAGCCACTACATTTCCGACGTTTAAGAGTTTCCCATTATTATTTAGGAACCATCAGTTTACTAACATCTACAGTTCCCAGTGTATGCACTCTGTTTAGTCCATTCCACCTCTTCGTCCCTACTAACGTCCCCAACCGACGCGAATTCTCGTTTTTTTAAATAAAAACGTTGCATATTTATAGGCTGTTTTTCTCGCATACTTGTACCTGTGTCTGTAAATATTTCATCGATCGTCCGGATCACGTTTTGATTGGTCCATCTCGCTTGATGCATTTCACCCGACTAAGTTTATGTCGTTTGTTGTCGATTCTGGACCGCTCATCTCGACTGGTTAGCACAACTCATAACATGCCCTTCTCAAGTTGCACATCCCCATTTTTGCATTTCAGTCAATCCGCTGGGGCAGTTGACAGTTGGTATTCCATGAAATGATACACTCTCGATCTGGTCTTACTCGCCCACTGTCTGACACGGTCCGATTGCACTCAAGCTTGTGTATTGAGTACGGTTTTTCTGGCGCGGCACATGATCACGCTACCACTCATAACGAATGACAACTCTCTGAGACTCAGGTTTGATGGCGATTAAACAGCCATCTCCTCACACCATTCATTCCCGCCACTTGGGTAATTCTGCTAGTCATACATTCTTGGTATAAACCAAAATTTCAGTGTTTGTCCAGAATAAACTTTCTTGAGTGATGGGAAAGCTAAATAAAAGCCTGGTATCTGTGCGAATGAAGACGTTGACTGCTAGTATGTGACTTGCTTCATGATTCCATGATAGTCTAGACGTGTTTTTCTGACTAGGAGTCCGCAACTGGTTCGGTGGGCTTGAAGTCCAAGAAGGAACCCGTTAATGATGTGATGACTTGGTCACAAAGCGGAGCAAGAAATAGTGCTTGCTTATTGTTTGGAAGAGATTTTATTCAGATTTGATGGGTATCTCTAACTGGAGACTGTAAGGCACTGTTGAAATGAGCCGATAAAATCCACAGATGGGTAGCATCCAAAATTCCTTGCAGTGTTTTGAAAAAAACTCAATATCAATTACCCGCCACAGCTTTTTGGATCTACGTACATGCCACATGATACAATCAGGTACATTTTCACTGTACCCTGCATGCACGACCAGCCAACCCGAACTGTGGCGACAAACGAAAGAGAATTTTAGACAGGCCCCAAGGGCAGTGGATCCGAGGTTATTCTACCAATAACAATTTTCCGTAATTTATGTATAAATGCATGGCTTCCAGCACCCAATAATTTTTATTGGTATTGGTACTTAAAATAAAAGCAGGGAATGCGACTGGCAGATAGCAGTAAAACAAAGGATACGGACAGCCAATATGCACTGGAATGACTCCGAAACCAAGCTGCACAACTGAAGACAACGAGGAAATCACAGCAACTATAATACACATGTGTTCAATTTTATTCACAAACCACGCTTTTATTTACAAAATATGGATAACCCTGATTAGTGGCATATCTTTGGCCCATTGGAACTTTGGCTACGTTGAAGCTGTACTGGATCGCATCACGTGATTTGCAAGGAGGCTAGCTACAGTTCACCTGCTGCTGAGGTTTTCTTGTTGTTGTTGTTGTTGCTGTTGTTGTCGTCGTCTGCGTAGATTTGATCAGAGTCATTTCAATACGCATTGACAGTTTGTATCTGTTTTATTACCGTCAATCGAATTCTGTGTTGCCAGTTCAAGTACCAATATTACGCGCAGTAAGATATGTCATCTCCAAAATTTCCCCAAGACCGTCATTAACCACACTCTATAGTCATGTACACAACGTTCACAATATCAATTCCGCATTAGTCAGTATTGTAGAAATGAACAAATTCCAGTTCCTTTTTGTCAGTTTCTTAGGCAAATGGAATTTCGCCAACTGTTGAGATAAATAACCAATTCATTTGGGGCAAAAGCTTCTCCCTAATACCACACCGGTAAAACTAGCTGTCAGATTGGTGTATTTGGTTTTTATCACCAACCCTAAATTATAGGTTGAATCAGCTATCAACGTAAATGCGATCATGAAATAAAACATGATTCAAATGAACCAAACTTCAACCATCGTTTTTCTTTTCCCCATTAAAATCAGTCAAAAACAAACACGTCTAGTTAACCACTTGCGAACCCTTAGGTAAATGGGCATGATTCACAGACCCGATGAACGCAAGACCGTTTGTTAAGTGGAATATGACCAGCTCCTTATTAGGTTCACGAAAGGGTTCCGGCCCTTTAGAGAGCCTTATACACAAATTCTATGCCAATGAAAATTCGACTCTAGCTGAAAAACCATGTAATTAGTTGTGCTCAGTATGGTAAAACTTCGTGATTTTGAAATAAACATCACGCGTAACATGGGACCAAAAGGAGTTTCCTTACCACAAACGGAACTGGTCATTCTAAACGATCAGCAAAACCATGTGGGAGTGTTCTTAGTTGAAACGATTGCGCGCTCATGATGTGAATCCATCGAATCTACAACAATCCAAGCATTTTGTAATCTAGAACTCTCCGTCTAACGTTTAGTAACGTTGATCTGGTTTGAGTAGTCATCACCTGCGCCGGAATAAGTGTACTTTTTGATTGAGAATGCCGTAAATTGGCATATCTCTTGTGAATTCTGTGGCCTGATTAAGTAGTTTAATATTCTGACGCGAATTTTGTCGATAAGTGTAGTTTTGCGAAGGATGATTGGTTCTACCTACGTCACGGCTACTCGAATCAGCGTCAGATCAGGCTGGGGTCTATTGAATGACAGTTAGATAATAACGACAAAAAACCTGTTTAATTCAGTTCATTTTGCATGACTCAACCTTGCACCAACATGCTCTGGTTTTGGTTGCTACCTCACAAAACCATCTATTAGAAGAGAAAAATAGAACGAGGAGTAGTAAAAGCCCACCGAAAAGTAGTGAGCTGAGGGACTATAAAGAAGGAGAAAGGTTCAGAATGCAGGGAAGCCAATTCCACAACCGGTGAGTAGGCGACACTGTACTCAGTAGTAACCCGAGCTGGGTATTGTCATGTCACGGCAACCTATTCCAGTGAAGCAGGGATCAATGATCGTCCATTGATCAGTTGAGTGCGTGATTACGACTGTGCCAATCCTTGGACATTTCACACCGAGCCATAACAAATTCCACCACATTTTGCACATCTTGAAATTTAAGTCCTCGGTTTCCGGGACTTCACTTGGTGGATGAATCACTGGATCTTGAGAACAACATGTTTTACTATAGGAACATGATCACATCATTGATCGTGGAACCAAGTGAGAATAAGGATAAAAATGAATGTCGTCTATATCCCGTCAGTATCCTGACATTTGGAACTAATCAACTTCAAAGGAACAGCATTAAATCTGCCACCGGGGGTAAATTGTTTACACCGATGATTTTACAGCAGGTAACTATAAATCCACAGTCAATAAAGAGCGAGGTTATTGCACACTTTGCTGTGCAACCGCTTCGATCCACAAACATGCAAGGTTGCAAATTAAAAATAGAATGCAACAAGAAAAAGTAGTTCAAATGAGAAATTATACGGTAACGTTTAAAATAAAAATCATTTTCTATTCGATAGGTTGTTGGTCCACTGGAGTAATTAACACTCGGGCTCAGAAGACCATGCGCGGACCAAATACAGTGAATCGGTAAGTCGTACGGACATAAAATCGAACACGAGGCTTTACACTAATGCATTTTGCCAGAATATTATGATTTGGTTGGTGGTGTGCCAACATACATAAACTCCTTCTGGTCTGGCACATCCGAAGTTATCCATATGTACTCGCTAAACGGAATTGACTGTCTCGTAATACAGTGTCATCCTAGGTTTTCTCACAATACCAGTACTATCATGACGAACTTATATATTACCCCTTTTAGCCCGCAACACAATATCACATCTTTTTTCGACTCTTTCCTAGCACGCATTGTACCTCTTCTTGAGGATAGACTGCATATTATTGTAGGTGATCTCAATTATGTATCTACCCTGCCACTGATTGTTTCATTTGAATGACCTCTGTGTTTCTCCCACCAAAGATGGCTCCATTTTAGATAAAGTTATTACCAAACACCCTGACTTATTTTCCCTGAAAATGCATGCTCCAATTTCAAGTAGTGATCACTATTTGCACCTGTCAAGTCTCAAGATATTCTCCAGGTCAGCTTTTCATTTCTTCAGGCGAACAAATCAAATCCAAGTTCGCCTCCGTAACTTTTCACACAACAGCGTTATTCTTCTTCAGAAATCCGTTCCACTCGCATCTACCTATTTCTCTTTTGAATCACTGCTCAATGACAATGTCAAACTTGTCACAGAGACGGCCAATGATATCTCTGATATCTGCTTTACATCAGAAATGCTATTCGTCTCACACGGCCGTATCTCCATCCAGAAACTGAAATTTCTAAGAATACCTTAGGGGCACTTGTACGAATTCCGCAATAACTCTAACGTGCGGTATATTTCCAAACTAATAAAAGCTGAAATCAAACGCATCGACACTACATACGCCAGCCAACTCCTGACTGGTAACAACAAGTGACTTCTAGGGCAAGGCATTCGATTGTTGTGTGGGAAGAAAAATAAACATGCGAAATTTTCTGCGGATGTCGACAGCATTAATCGTGCTCTCTTTCATCCTTCCACTTATACTCAAGTCATATTTGGACAGGGTGATGACATGACATTTACAAGGTTTTCTAAGGACGAGGTTCTCGACCGTCTCTGCATCACTAAAATCACCACAGCTATTTTAAGGCATAGTGCTGTGGCTCTGACGAATGCATTTCCTTCTCTGATTAACTCATCATCAAGCTCGTCTTCTATCCCTGACTGTTGCAGACCCACCACCATTATTCCCATCCCAAAATCTAGTGGTTCTACTGCTTTAGCAAAACGCCTTTGCCCCACCGCCTTAACATATTCTGGTCTTAAACTGACGCGCCTGCGTTCTTCTATTTATCCTCCTGACGACCTTTTTCAGTTTGCCTATAAGTTCAACGGGTCCACTTTGGACGCTGTCGCCTCCCTCATTCACCACATTTGTAAATCCTTAAACGCATCAATGAAATCTATGCGTTGCGCCTTCCTGGACCATTCGTCGGTCTTTGATTCGGTCCCACAGTCTCTTCTACTTCACGAACTGCAAACATTTGGTTGTCCCAGGCCCTTATTAGCATGGCGGTCTGATCACTTTACTAACCGAATCCAGTGCACATGAATGGACGGTAAAACT
>LUCM01011110.1:238150-250986 GCA_008360955.1 Fasciolopsis buskii | reverse complement strand
TTCCGATTTGTACACCACGGTATTTTTCCCAATCCTTCTTTACTGTTCTGCTGTTATTTTTCCAGGTTTGCTTAGAAAAGACTAGGATTCTTCGCCGGGGACCGTCAATTGTTAGCCGTGTGTCTTTCCTATCACTAACTGAGTTGTCCCTCAATCTATGTGATCAGCACTTATCAGCATGTGGAAAATTTGCTCACAAAATTCTTTCAGATCCCACGCACCCCCTGCACATCGATCCTTCAAAGTGTCGCTCTCATATTTCTACTTGATCCGCCTTTCATTCTATACCCTCTAGAATCAATATATGTAGGAACTCCACTGTCTCATAGTTAGCACGCATGTTGGCAAATTGTGACCGTGTTTTAACCGAATTCCTGAGCAACCTATCATAATGTGTTCTGATTATTCTTCGATGAGTTTTGTTTGTCACATTTTTACAAGATGATGGGTGTAAATGTTTTTATTTTATTTTTTACCCTTACGTTTTTTGATCGAAATGCGACATTATTTTTGTACGCAGAATTCTATACAATACAAAATAATGCATTACAATACAATGCAGTACTGAATTTTAATAAGGTGATTGCAAATTGGAATAAATCAAACGTTGAAAACTCCAGAAAATATCTGGCGCGCTGTTCAGCTCCTACCGGAGTTCGGACCAAGAAATTATGATCTCGGAACCGATTGTCAAAGTGCTGACACCGGCTTCTTGAAGAAATGTACGACTGTTCTGTGCCACGCGCTCATCATTTTCGGGTGAATTTATGACCTTCACGAGTGACACGCAGATCTCGGTGTTTAAATCAACCACATCTGCCGGAAAACGTGTCTATCGAATTCTTCATTGTGCCTGTTTGACTTTGAGAGATTGCCAATTTGAGTATGGAGTTCGGACACCCGTAGTAATGTCAACTTTCGTAAAGCCTATTTTTTCGCATCTCTAACATTTCAAAGTAAGCCGAATTAGATCTTGTAGGTTGTGTACGTGTGAGCTATTTAAAAAATAGAATTTGATCAAGATGATCAATTTTCCGTCTCGATGTTACTAACTGTCCACCGTCGGTTACTAATGGACCGGATTTATTCAAATCTTGTGCCGGACTATTGAACTACAGAAAAGTTCTATGTTACATGCACCGTTTGCCCTGCCGACTACTGCTGTTCACATCATGTCTTTACTTCCACCCTTATCAAGAAGTTAGATTGATATCCCGTCTACCAAAAGAAATTTTTAATTGGCTTCGGTTTAGTTGCTCTGTTCGTTCATTCAAGACACATTCGACAGTATGAACTGATGTTTTCGTCTGATAGCATTCGTCAAACTGAACCTTGTTGCAACTGGAGAAATTCCCTGAGATGTTGAAGCTTCGAACATACCGTTTCAGGAATGAACTCGGAAAAAGTAAAATTGAAATGATAAATTCCAAATTGGAAATAAGGAACCACAAGTGTGATTTGAGAACAAAGGGATGCGTCAAACCCTGTCGCCCCTTGGTTCATCTCATTGGACAGTTGATCGCATTAATAACCAGCCCATGGTTGGTCAACTGTCATCTTACGCTACTTGTGAACTGAACCAGGACAAACCGCAGTCGCACATCACGAACTCTAGCCGGTGGACGAGGTCTCTCCTAGTTCTTTTCTCAAGGTGTGAGGAAAGGACAAATACCTGACCATAGACTGGTGGCTGGTACGATCAGCTGGCCAATGAGATGCACGAAAGATGGGCGACATTTGCCGCAGCCTCTTGATCTCAAATTAAACTCATAGTTTTTCATCCCAAAGTTAGTTTTTATGAATCAGTCTTTAAATGGTATACTCTACTTAATTTCCACTAAACTAGATTTCAGAACAAACAGATGTGTTAAATTCCACTTCCCTGTGGTGCGCCTCACCGGGTAGCAGAGAAACGCAAATAACCGTTGATTACCGATCACTGATTTTCTAATACTTCCTGTACGAAACTGGCAACGACCTTAGTTGTGTATTCTGCGTTCCGGTAACAAGACATAGATGCCCCCGATTGCTTCGCAGCCATAAGAAAACCGGTTAGCACAAATGGCGCGCGTTGTTCTCCATCCGTTTCCCGGAACGATCGGTCGTTTGAAGCCCGGGATTCTTTAACCGATCTCTGAATAATATCATCACTCGCCCTTAGAACCGATACGGAACTGGGATTGCGTAAATCAATTGAATTCGGAGAACAATTCGGTATGGTTTAGATTGCCATATTCGCATGCTCGATACTTCTAGGTTGACCCAAGCAACTAATCCGTAGCTTGTTCCCGTTAACTTTATAAGCTCATAGCTACCAAATAGGTATTTAATCATCAAACTCGCTATTCAAAGAGAAATCGAAGAATAACGGTCGTTCATGTCCTCGTCACTAGTAAATCGGTTACATCTGTAGAACAGGCATGTCATTGTAGTTTGATGGGAGTGCGAGTACTTATTTGTAATTAAAAAATGACAGGCTAGTGGCTGTTCTCACTTCGTGGTTTTGACCAAAAGATCAATGTCTGACTCCAACTGAGTTCATAGGTTTGTTGCACATAACCCCCGTACTCGTTTATCCAGAGGATGAGGGCGGATAACAGCAAAGTAATCGTGTGCTACGGAATCACCGAAGTGAAATCCTGAAGTATCTATCGCACATCACGTGAACAGATTCACCTAATTTGTTCTATTTGCTTATAGGCAGAGCGCTGTGGGTTTTCCTTTACCAAACTCATTACGCTCGGTATTTCCATATGAATACTAGTCAGTTCTCATTACTTTATGCAGCCCACTAATAATAAACAAAATGCGACTTGTGTATTCTGTGATATCTGAGCATCGCTCGTTTAACATTTCAAAGAGCTACACACCATGACTTCGGGATTTCAGGCTGGTCTCGTTCTACTCTGTTAAAGTCGTCATGATATTTCGCAACCCTTATTATTCATCCGAAAACGCTCAACCTTGCCACTTTCACTAAATAACGTGCTACAAATTTTGTCTTTTTCCTCCCATGAAGCACCGTAGATCTTCTACCGGCCCCGGCTCTCAATCAGTAAAGGGAACGGAATCATGCTGCTTTCTTTTGCTGTCTCAGAGACCCTTGGATCTGCTTGAAAGCAACCTATGCATTTCCGACTTTGCAGTTTTCCAATGGCTATGGGGTGTCATGTGTCTACACACGTGAGGATTAAACCTTGGACTTCTGGCTTGGAGGCTTATCCTATAGACAAATCCACATGTAACTGTTACGACTAGCCATGTCATTGCATAGAAGCGCTCATTTTTATTATTAGTAATTTAATTCTTATTATTTTCATACGTTAACTGATTTCCCATTAGCAAAAGCCTTTACTGAGAAACCGGTCAAAAGCAGTGCACTAGCCTATCGATCGTAATTCACTGGGATTTTTTGTTTACCACTACTCTGATTGCTAATATTTATCCTTTTAAGTTAATCACTAACCATTGACAATCCCAGTGATCTTGAAAATTGGTGTTCGTCGTAGCTGAAGTTGCATATTTTCATCAGGTCGTGATCGTGCACCGTGTCGCTTGGTTCGCCAAAGTTTCATTACCAATCGAAACTGTGCCAATTTCATTGCGTAATCTTTCAGATCCTAGAATTTCCGTTGCTTATAGATCTGTTCGGAAATAGACTCAGAAATTTCACAATTAGCGAGGTCAGCCACGCCCACGCACTGACAATGTCGCATGAACCGGTGGTGATAAGTATTTAACTACAACACTGTGCTTAGTCGTCAAAACCTCATGCAAATTTTTGCCCTTGGTTTTTATTCGCTATTGCATGGCCGTGACATGACTACAAGAACAGTCAGCAACATTTTTTTCCTAAATGCGTAAAACTGATCCCCGCCAGCTTCCGTGTTATCGTCATAGTATAAAGAGACTAGTACATTTCAACAGGTACAATAGTGAACATTTGCATTCTTAACGTTACAGAATTTTTGAATACAATTCATCCGGACGGCGGCAGTATACAAACTGTCCACCTAAACAACCATCACACATGCACACACTGACAAGGTCTAGTGTACGTATTCCCAAGACACTTTATATTAAGAACTCCAGGCCGAATGCTGTTGAAAACTTTCACTTCTGATGTAAACCACATCCGATGTTCATGATACGCAAAAGTTTTGTTTACCATAGAGGACAAGATGTTTTAATATAGGTCTACGGCTCCAAAGTACCCAAGTCAGATTTGAAATCACGTCCAGTAGGGTCGAGCCAAAAATATCACGTCAGCATTATTGGATTTAAAAATAAACAGTTCGACCCGAAATGAAGGTACATATTTGGTTTCATTTTGTCAAGGCAAAATGATCGTTCCGTGTTATTTATTTCATTGCAAGGATAGGGCCTGATGGTAACGAGAAAATGTCACTACTTTATTTGGTCAAAGCGAGCAATCTTTCCGTGTTACTGGTCACGGTTCTTACCAAAGCTGACACATCGCACGTCGTTACTGGGAGATTCTTTTTACGCATTCAAAGCATTGTTCATATGGTATATTATTGGGATTGAATACCGAACTTGACTTTTGTTGCACCGTCATTTAGTTCGTGTTTTTTCGAGGAAAGCCTGTGAGACGTAGTTTTTCCGGGCCCCTGTAGAAACGTTTTGTACCCAATGTTGCTGTTGCCTTGGTGGCCGACTAAATTCATGCATGCGTTGGATTCAGAAAGATCGATCTTCGGATCACCCGTGATGATTCAGCATCCACCAGGAAACCGTGTTCGGTGATCACTTAGGCTAGGGCTTCGAGCTAGTACCAAAACTCCAAGGCCGTTTTGTTTCGGTCCGATGAGCCGTGCAACAGTGAAGCCGGGTTACGCCCGGGAAACAGGACTGCCCGACAAGTTTATTTGCAGTCAGGTGATTGACGCACAAACCTGAGACTGCAAGCCAGGAAGCAGGGTGGGGAGCCCACCATTGGCCGAAGAGGATACAATGAACCCGACAGACCGGAGTGGGAGGTGGGAAGCAGTCGCCTAATGAGCACTAAGTTGTGTGGAACTATGGCAACCGTTTGAGTATGGCAATTAAAGCGAACAGTTGTGGTGACGGGCTACAAGTCGTTGTGATCGTTCTTGCTTGATTGCGTGGGGGGTGGGATTGGACTTGAGTCAAGACGACCGACTGAAGACGCTAGTTAGTCATGGCGAGCACCAGGTTTTAAAACATACATACGAGATGTCCGTGGAATGGAATTATTCTCCAGTTGCACACAAGTGAGGAGCGTGTTAAATATCCAGACTGGCAGCAATTTTCTCCGTTTTCCTCGTGCTTTCTACGTGGCACTTCTCAGGGCCAATACTGCTCAAGTTGGGAAAAAATTCGGGTGATAACCGCCAGAGGCAGTCAATCTATGCCATCTTCCACCGGTCGACCGAGGTTTTCGTTTGTCTTTTGGTCGTACAAATCTCCGTGTACTTTCGTACTTAATGAGGATGGCTGTAAGAAACCTTACGACGAGGTAGCCATGGACTGTGTTCGAGATCTGGGAAAGTTTTCTTTATCACTCTATTCACTTGGTAGTTAGAGTGCAAAATATGCGAATTCTGTTCGGTTGTGAATGATAAGAAACAGATTTCAAAGGTGAAGACAATAAATCCGACGTCGTACGGCTTTCCTGCCGAGCTCCTGTGTCACATGAAAATGTGACGGATGCAAAAAAATACAAAATTATCCGACAAGTAACGAATGATCCTATTTTTCTTCTTCTAATCGGGATTCTTTTGTTTTCACTCTGAGGCATTGATTATTCTCAATACGATCGATTGGTACCGAAAAAAAGGGAGTATTAGAACCCAGAAACTGTTGATTACTGGTCTACATAAAGTATTCTGTGATGCATTATATATTGTGCCAGCAGTCTTAGCTCACAGGTGCAAGTGGATAAGCTCTTCGACCAAATCCAAGGTTGCTTTCATAATACACTAAGAATCTGTTCAAACTGATCCCATAGTTTCAACTAACCTGTATTCAAAACCAACATCTAATTCACCGCCTGAAGATATGAAAGCACTGTGAAGCCATTCAATCCCATTTGCTAACTATCAGCAGCGCCTATCTACCACGTACAGATCGGCGACTAAAGCCAGGTAGAACACATGTGACTGGATCATCAAGTGTTTAGTTGCATCTTTACAACCACTAATCTTGCATGAACATGCTCTGGTATTGGTTCTTACTTGGACACAACAAATAATGGTGGAAGAGAAAAGTTTGGGACTTTGAGTGAAAAGTGCTACAAAAAACAGAAATCTTTCAGATATGTCAACATCACTGATTGAAGTGTTTAGACATACCGTATAGGGTTGCAACCACTGCTTGGAAAGTGATCTCGTGGTCTCCCACCCGATACTGTAAATCGACCTACTCTGAACAGTAAACTGGTTAGGATTTTCATACCTTTTTACCATGCCACGGACTGAACAGTATGACTCATTTTACAATCACTACTTGCGTCGTAGAATAACGCCTACTGAGGAAGTCAATGTGGCGGCTTGCTTAACCATAATCCATTCAGATTCGGCACCTCTTCCAATGATTGAGCTGCGTGATCCAATGCCCCACTTCTCATATCTGATTTTCCAAGATAATTTTCTACCAAATTCTTACGATAATACAAAGATGCTGGTATTCGAACATAGAAATTTTCCTTGTATCTCCTACCGACAAAAGTCATGCTTTGGAAAGGTATAGCAGCGGTGGCCTTACTTGATCGACAACCGGTTGTCCCCCGATAAAACAAATGTCTGAAGATGGCGGGTGATCGAGCCCTCTGCCTGCGTGAGGGCACTTCTTCCGATGCACGACTCTATACCGCTATCTTGATTCTGCCTGTGTGATTTTTGACGTCGCCAGATGCGGTTGCTGGGCTTCGGATATTGAGTTCTTTTCCACTTTTTCTTATTTCAGGCCGTAAAGCTTGGCACTCCTTTTCGGAGAGGTCCTAACCCAATGCATGCTATACCGTGAACGTCCTTTCTCAAGAACACTGCAGAAGGTCCGGAAAAGAAACAAATATTTAAACACCGGTGTAAATCGGTATTTGCTCCGATGTACGAGAGAAGCGATGGACTCTGGAGTTAAAATCAAAGAGCGATGAGCTTGGATAGCATCGCTTCCAAACTGCGGGAATCATTCTCTACCGGTCACCTAGCTCCTGCGACGGAAGTAACACTAGGGGGCAAGCCGGTTTCCCAGACGGTCGCGGTTTGTTGGTCGAATACTTACTCTGCGGCAAGTAATGGAACATAGGCATACCTTTCGCAAGCCCACGATTTCTGTCTTTCTTGACATGAAAATGCCACTCCACTCAGTAGACCGTGCAGTTCCCTGGACCTGCCTTCCACTGATGAGTGGGTCAACGAAAGTTATTTCTCTTTTCCATTCCATGTATGCGAATAGGCGAAGATGAGCTCATGCTTATGACAATCTTTTACTCGAGTTCACCACGGTAAATGATGTTTGTCAGGATTGGTAACTTTTTCCTCTCTGTTCAACTTTTTTGATCTGTTCTCAAATGACAACAGTAGCATTGATGTTTGCCCAGACAAAATGTTGTCTGACGTAGATTTTTATGTTGTTGTGTTTCTGAGTGAAGAGTTAAGTAAGGTCCAGTTTCCATCAGGGGTCGGGAAGAACAAAGCATTGATAATCTGGATACATTTTACACCTTTGAAATGTTTGATATAGTTGTGGGATTGAATTGGTCCCAAATCGAGCCTCCCTATTGAAGGAAAAGAGTTGGACAATATGGATGTGGTGTGTGCAAATGAGAATTTACAAATGTCAGCTTTTCAGTGATAGACTTAGCAAATGGTTGCAAAGCGCATTTAGTCTTACCGAAGGATCTGTTTTAGTTTTTGGAAAGAACGTTGAAAAATCAACCGTACCACTTTTGTAAACCGAAAGTGGACCGGGTGAGCAACATCCGTTCGGACAGCAACTGTGCGTGAATGTACACGAGCGCCGCGCACATCACCAACAATCATTTTGTTATTAGGCGCATATTCTAACTAGACATAGCCAACAGGCCTCGTATTTTGTAATTCAATATTAAATTGGCATAATGTTATTCATACCACTTTTGTCGTGATGAAGTAAACCTTTTTACATATGGTTTTTGTTCCGAACGAAGGATAACTTGGTGATTATTTAGATCCCAACTTTTCCCTCCATTTTGTTTCACATGCTCATAAATGGCCATACTCGTACACACGATTGTGAAAATCTTTCAGAAAAATATCAGGATTGGTGTGCATTTGTGGTGTATTTAGTAAAATATGCATCTCTATTGTTCTATATTTGTAAACTGTTCACCGGTCACCCTAATTTTGCTTTGCTTCTCAGTCATCTCAAGTCGATTAAAGTGGAACTGATTTGAAGAAAAATTTGAAAGGTCCACATGCATCATGTGAGTGTAACCGATGTACAATTTGCAGACCTGTTGACTCGGACAAACAACCATGCAAAAAGGAGTTAACCTTTTCAACATTCCAATTAAGATGATGATTTGCAACGCTGTCTGGTAATGGCAGAAATGCATGTCAAACAATAAGAATGAGAATGGCCGAATATTTGAAGTGGGGTTATTCAATCGGAACTGTTCAACGGTGGTTGAAAAACTGTCAAACGATAGATTATTGAAAACTAGGTTCAATTATCGGTGAGTGTAGAGTAATAAAGCAACATGGTCATATGCGGTTGCTTCAATAAGTCCGGTCTGATCAATTAGTTTCCCACGTCTGGGTTTAACATGAAACCGATTTCCGCGAATCACAACACACTTGAGAAACGAGATTAAATAAAACGGTTTAAAAAATACAAAAGGACTAATAGTGACGCAATCGAGCTTGCGTTTCTGATGATCTTGCTTAAGGTGGATGGTGCGTTGTTGCGCTTGACGTGCTTCCCAGTTAAGTAGTCGTTCAGACCGAAGGCTGACATTTCATGCTGAAGGATAACGATGAACCACTTCGGAGTTTTAGAGCTGGTAAGGCAAATTTCTCAGTTGTTCACGGAGAAGAATAATGAGTTCATTCATGGATATTAGTCTGGAGACCTGGTGAAAGCAAATTGGAGCAACAAGATGGTGACAAAATCTATGGCTGGCGACGTTACTTGCGATTCAAGCCAGTGGAGTTATGTACGGGAGGCAGCGGATTCAATCCCCGCCAGCAATGAATCTTAGGAAAATACAGTAGTTATTGTGGACAAAATAGGCGACGGAATGAAATGCAAACATTGACGGTGTTTGAAAAGGAGCAGGCAAACAGACCAGAACAACAGTCAGACTGAGGTTCTTTTCAAAGTACTCGGCCCATGGGCTGAATTCGACAAACCTAGAGAATTGTGGCTCCTTTAATGTGATGCAACAAAATGATGTGTGAAAACATTTGATGGGGAGAGCAGGACACACTGGTCCATTCAAGGAATTTGAATGTGAATGGAAGAATTAAAAGGAAAAACAGTGACATCAATGGGTGGATCTGCATGCATCCGAGTCCAATGGACTACACTTATCGTGTATTAATTTGTGCAATTCGGAGATCGTCAATGGAATTTGGGGACGTGTTACAAACTGCGATGATCACGTGATTTTTAAGCCTTTGAGATAGTTTTCCAAGTGGTACGTATTTTTACTAAAAGTGTGCATTAAGCGGATTTCAGTCAAATATGTGCAGAAACTTAGCATAATTTGGTATATTAATTCACCTAACATAATAGCCAACTTTTATTACTCATGAGTTCGTCTTACCTGGCGTTCGAAAGTGAGATGAAATGCCATAGCGTGTTCAAAGAGCCCATCGTGATTTAACAACTCTCGGTTATTAATGACGTCAAAGCAACACCCAGTTGACAATAAAAAAAGTCATTTACATAATTAATCTTTTGGGTTGATCTTACTAAGCATTGTTGAAGAGTGACTAATTCATACCCAGAGCAGTGGTTTAGATAGCTCTGCTCATCTGGTTCTTCACTTCGTGTCACAGGGTTTGGGTTACCGGTTCTCCCACATCACACAGATTTCACAAAATAAACAAGTAACCTTCCTCGTTCATGTGCGTGCGATCATTTACAGCACATGTACTAAGCCGTCGTAGATCTCATTAATATTTGTGGTTTGAATCGAAATGTTGACTCTGCATACCACATTCTTCAGTCTTCATTCTCCGTGGCCTAATTTTTTGACACGGACACAAATTCCTTCCGTGCTAGATATAAGCCATCTGCAATTTCTTAACTACTCACTGCAATTCTGCTTATTGTTTAGAGATGGTTTCTGTGTCTTCACCCATCGATCTGCCGCCTCCTCCAAATTTCACATTTGGATTTCTCCAACTGAGACTTCCAATTAATGTGGTTTTAAGTTCGGTTCCTTTCTTTTGGTTATTTTCTTTGCACCGTCCTGCACGTCCCAGCGACAGTGACTTGTCATCTTTAGACATTGAACCGTTGTTTTCGACAGACCCCAACGGACCGTTCTTGGTGATTTCAGTGTCCACAATAACGATTAGCTATTGGACTAATAGGACACTTCGACCATGTGATATATAGTTAAGGCTTTCGCCAAAATCAACAGACATTTTTAATTGTTTCACTTCCTAACACGCACTTCCGATCATTTTGCTGAATTGGTACACACCCCGGATCTCATTCTTACATCTATTCCCACCTCATTCAAATTAATGGCTTCTCAGTCCAAGTCAGCTCCTATCCCCGTGAAAGGACGTGATTATTTTTCCTATCTCAAAGCAGGGAGATCCTTCTGACATCAACAATTATAGTCCCATCATTTAGAATTCATTGATTCCAAAAGTTTTTGAAACCGTCATCTCCAACTAATTGTGTCCATTCCTCGAAAACTAAGGCCTGTTCAGTGATCGCACTTTTATACAGGTAAGTTACTTGATGTTATCTCACATTTCTGGTTGGCTGATCTCACTGGACAACTCTAAGGCTTTTGATCGAGTACAGTACGAAGGTCTACTGTTGAAATTATCTTTCGGGTTCTACCATGCTCTCGTTTCGTAGATGTCATGTTTCCTAACCAAGTGGGTTCTGTCTCAACCACTCTGTGAATGCTGGTGTCTCCTAAACTCTCGTACTAGTGCCCACCCTTTTTCTTCTATTTTTTTTGACGACATCCTTACCTCAGCTTCCAATTCCCTTCACTGGTTTGTCCATGATTCTGCTGACCATTGGTCTCTTATTCCACTACCACCATAGATGAGGATCGTATTGTTCTCAGCATATCACCTGCTTTTGGGGACTCAGGACTTTTCTCATTTATGTTTCGTTCAGATGTTTTTACTATCCTCAGTTAAATTTTAATTCCAGTATTCTTCATTCCACCGATTCATTCACATTACTGGACTCATCCATAAATTCTTCTATTTGTTGGTCTTTTTTTTGTCAACACTTGCCCCACAGGGTGCGCCCGTAGTTGGTTTTCCTTTCCACTCCAGACGCACTTTATACTCGCCCAACTCCTATATAAAGCTCAAACACGCTCGACATTTGCGCACTCCAATGATTCGTGGCAAGGGGGGGAGGGGGAAATTTCGTCTACCGCTTTTTCTCTTCTTGATTGGGTTTAGCGATAGGTCGTTCGGTCGATTAAAGATCCGCCGTGCAATGTCCTCTATCCGTTGACGATAGCAACTCGCCTCACCTGGTAAGTAATCAAACTCCTAGGATGGATTTGCTATCAAGTGAAGTTCAGTGAAGAACGGGGAGCGGGAGCAAGCACCCAAGTTCATATTCCTAGTGGTACTTGACTGTCTAGGGGAACAACTTTGCAGCATTCATTCGACCAGACTATTTCCACGATTACAGAGTCCATAGTAAATAAATCTGATATAATTATGATGCTCCTTCTCTTCACTAACCAATTATATTAAATCAGTGCACGAGTTGATACTTGGAATTTCAAGGACACTTTCATCGTACGAATATTGATTCATATTACCAGGGATCGGAGAGGTCTCAATTTTGGCACTGAATCCGCAGTTATTTTGAACTTGCATAGAAAGATCGATGAATGAGTACTTTTATCTGGCCATTTTATCAAATCACCTACTATCGAGTTACCACGTGCATATGTAATTTGATGTCTGTTTCTCAACCCGACCAACGACAGCATTTGTTTCTCAGGAACTAAAAATTGATCAAACTGCAATCTAAAAATCCGAAGTTAACACACGCAAACATAGTGGAAAACAAAATAGTTTCGAATTTTAAATTTAACGGGACAGTAAACCATTTTATGCGCAGGACCGGGTCACTTTTTGTTAGTAAAATTATTTTGATGAAAGAGCCCAGGGTGAAAACCTTGAATCCGATCATACAAATTTCACCATTCAGGCACCTACGCTTGCTCTGAAAGTCTTATTTATTTTTTACCAACTAATACAGAGTGACATTTTGATTGTGAATGATATAATATTAATAACACAGCGTTGTTGGTAGATGTAATGCGCCAACGTTTCGACTACCGTGGGTAGTCTTTCTCAAGGCAAGTTTTACAATCAAATGATTTGATTGAGGGTAAGTTTTGATTGTGAATGATATAATATTAATAACACAGCGTTGTTGGTAGATGTAATGCGCCAACGTTTCGACTACCGTGGGTAGTCTTTCTCAAGGCAAGTTTTACAATCAAATGACTGAGGGAACGCTCACATGCCAACTGATGTTTAGTTGTGTTCGTGTGTGTGTGCTTTGAAATGTGGGTCAGGTGAGTGATTAGTTGTCTTCCACGTCATGCGTCACCGTGGTGGTGGGGTCAACTAGCGCGG